>JABWIB010000670.1:45809-65776 GCA_016617825.1 Platyplectrum ornatum | reverse complement strand
AAGCAGGACTGGGGGGCATGATGAGGATAAAAGCAGGACTATTTATATAAATCTCTGTCAATGTTAATTAAAATAAGACCTACCCCAAAAATAAGCCCTATGGACCAAAAAAATAATAACACAGTGTCTTATTATCGGGGAAACACAGTAAGTAGTAAGGGGAGAATACTTTGCAGTCGAGAGAGAATTTAAAAATCCATATTTAAATACGAGATGGGACCATAGGAACCAATTGAGAATCATGACCCAGGCTTAGGGAGTAAAGGCTTTGTTAAAGGAAGGGTCACAGGTGCCATACCTATGGATCCCATGGTAGGTCAATCATGGTCAGTTTATAGTAATTGGCCGTCTGTCCATCTGGGCCCTGGGCTTTGTTGGATTTAAGGGTTTTGATGGTGGCTAACACCTTTTCCAGCGTGATGTCATCGTCCAAGAGATCCCTTTGGTCTGGGGTGAGTCTAGGAAGCCAAGCATCCTGCAAAAACCGAGCAAGGGTGGGATAATAGAGGTGTGAGTAATACAAGTAGAATACATTAAGAATGTCTGATGTTTTAGTGAGCAAGGAGCTAGTGGATGGGTGCTTGAGGGCGGACATATAGGTTTTACCCACATGTTGTTTAGCGATAGCAGTCAGCACCTTACCCACCTTATTTCCCCCATCTGTAATATTTCTGCTGGACAAAAGCATGACTATAGGTAGATTGCGTGGCATGGAACTGATCCAGCATTTGTGGGCACAAATATAAGACTTCTAGTTACGACGTTGTTGTAAGAGGCTTTTTTAGATTGTTTGGCAAACTCTTATATAGTCTTCCTGTATTTGCGGCTCACCGATGAGTTACATCTTGTGGTGAACCCTCTATTTACTCGTGTGAAGTATTCTCTTGATTGTTTACTTTGACACATATACACCTACCTCCTGGAGAGTGTACTTAATTTGGCCAACTGCTGTTAAAGGAAACCACCAGGGAAACAACTCTTCTGTCATCCACCACAGTTGTTTTCCGCAGAGTTGGATGTTGTGACAGGATGGCACCACCTGCCACAGGGTGCCACTACTTGCCACCAGTCCGGGACAGGATCCCGCTATCTGCCACCTGTCTGTGGTAGGATTCTGCTACCTGGCACCTGCCTATGACATGAGGGATCCTGTCTTTTGGTATCAGTCTATAACAGGATATGTACCACTCCTTGCTACCAGCCTGTAACATGATGGAGTGTATCCTGATCTGGTCCTACACCTTAGTATAGGGGTTCCTTCTTACAGCCAGTAACCGACTGTTACTGGATCCTCCCACTGCTGTGTAGGAGGGATCTCGCTGCCACCACTAGGCTCCTTCACCGGCACCTAGAACCGCTTCTTCCGGGTATCCACTGAAATGGCCGCTGCACACCCATTGTGGGTGTCTGGTTGATTTACCACTGAACTACTTACTCTGGATCAGGATGGTTGGTAGCTGGCAGAGCTTCACAGGAGGCTGGGTTCACTCAGGACACCCGGGGAACGGATTTAGCTCTCATCTGTTTGTCAAAGGCACACATACAGCAGGCACAAATTCTTCAAGCAATGATGTTTTATTGGCTCAGAGAGTCCCAACAAGGACAGTCATACCCTGTCATAGCTTGTAAATAGAGGACCTGTACACCATAGCTGTCATTAGTGTCGAGAGATGATGAATTTGCTGATTGTCTATAGTATAACACTCTATATTCATTGGATAACCAGTGAAGCATAAGAAAGAAGACTTCTGAATAGTAAGTGCAAAGTTAATAATTTAGTAGGTTTAAGCATAGGATGTAGGACATTGAGTGGAAGTTTTAAGGTATAGGGAACATGGATTGCTACCGCCAGCATGCCCTACCGGAAAACATTCTTATTTTAATACTGTTTTTTGTTTGTTTTTTTTTTACATTTTAATATGGCTGTTGAGAAATGTCCAAACCGCTGGCCTTTCTAACTAAAATTCTATTCGCCGTTGAAACTTAATCTCACCCTGTTTCTAGGCTTAATATGACTCTTTTTTGTATTTTTAATTTATATACCGAAAAAAAGCTTTTGTTCCCTATTTATACTGGGTACACCTTCTTAGACTTCTGCTTTGTCACTTCTCTGTCATAATTTGTCTGAGTTTGCTTATATTTCCTTAAGACCATTTTTTGTGCTCTTAATATAGTCATTTTCCACTGCCAACATTTGAAGATTATGTAATGCAATGTTAGAATTAAAGATAGAACTTTAGAACTATGTTAATTGTTAATTATTCTCTAAATGTAAAAAATACTTTGGGGCAGTAATGATGTAGGTTTGCAAAAAGTATTATCTATTTCTTGAAGAAATATAGAAAATAAGTTCACAAAATTTAGCTTCATTCCACATGCATTTCTATTAAGGAGCACCGTTAAGGTACATATGCAAGGACATTGTAGCCCTGTGCTGCTGTTTGCACATGTTATGCCCTACTTTTAGAACTATTTAATGAACTATAATTACCTTTATCTCATTGTGGTGTCACTTTAGGGTGTGTGTTACTGTTTAGATGTAGCTGGGAGTACATGTGATTAGGGTGTATATACTATACAAGACTGTGGTGCAGGCTGATCTTTATTTTTCTTATGTCTCCAGGGCAGGGTTAGTTGGGTTGGCTCAGTGTCACACACAGATGTGACTCTTTACCCTGCAAACTTACACCGTGACGGCTAGGAGGAGGAAAGAAATAGCATGAAAAGAGAAGGAAAAAAAAGGGAAACAAATTCTTCCTAACCCACATTCACACACACTCACACACGCTCACAGACAGACAGACAGAGAAGAGGAGCTGAGAAGCCACAGACAGCATAACCAGTCTTAGGGCAAAACTTTAATCACAGTAGCCAACTTTCGAAAGCTTAACATTTCTTCCTTTACACTGTCAGTATTCTCTCCACTGCCTTGTACTGCTGTGCTGATAAAGAAGACACAGCAGAAAGGGCAGTCTTAACACTAACGTTTCATGTATCAGCCCCTTTCCCTCAATTCATAAACTAAGCAGGATCAACAAACCTCTTTTTTTTTAGAAGGGTAAATTACCATTAGTGACTTTCATGCTGAATCATAAAAAGAGATAATAAATCCTTTATACACAGCATACACTGTTCCTCCAGTGAAAAGTAGGTACAAAAAAAAAGACTAGAGCTGGGCAGCTTCAGATCCTTTTTAAGTCACACTAGGTAGAGTAAATATACAAGCAGAGGGGATTACTTTGCTTCCCTCCCATCCTTCAATCCATACTCCCCTCTCACTCTCTCCTTCTCTGCCCTGATGCAGTTGGATGTTTTCAACTTTTCCTCAACTTTTTTTTTCTTTTGGCAGTAAGTAAACCCTGCCTCCTTCACCGATATACTTGGCTTTAACATAGCTGCTGAATGAACAAAATACCTGAAGATAAGTGACAAGTTTTTTTTTCCCAAGAAGAAAAAGGGGATCTGAGAGTTTATTGACAGGGAAAAAAAGTTGGGACAGACACTGACAAACTCATCCTGCCACTGGGAAGAAATCAAACACAGGAATTTTGTGCAAGTCAGAAGAAGCATGCAGACATGGTAAGCAAAACATGGGGCTTGCATTATTCATTTGCTTCACTGACTATACCATGTACATATTTATTCCAGCACATGCATTTGTGCATTACACTCTACTATATCTCACTAAATGTACCTGAACTGGCTACAGAATAATGACACGTACAAATGAAAGCAAATCATGGGGAAATAATTTGAAATAATATAGTTTAAAGAGTATTATAATGTTTATATTATTAAGTGCTGGCTATTAATAACAGTGATGCTGTATATTGCTTGGGAGCTAGAAACTAGTAGTAGAATAGCTCCCAACTATCTGGAATACGCAGATTTCACAGTCTGGAGTCTTTATGACAACAAACTGTGTATTTACACGAATGTGGGCAATATAAACGTCAACATTTTTTCCGCTTCTGTCTGAGAAATAATATTAAACATATGGCTCAGTATTTTCCATACATTTGCAATAATGTGCTGCAGCTTTCGTTTCTGGCTTCTAAAGTTTCATACAAAGCCGGCAAGTGGCAGCACCTTTTAGGAAGTGAATCTAACGGTCTCTGACAGGGCTGGATTATTTATGTGTTTATTTATCAGTCACTGCTCTATTGCCCCAGAGATTATTAGCAGCCTGTGTTAATCCAGATTCTGCTTCTGCATGTAGAATGCAGCGTGGACTTGGGATGGAGGATGGGTTCCCCTCTAACCTTTTCTAAGTGGCAAAGGCCACATATAAAGGCTTACATTGTGTGTGTGTGTGTGTGTGTGTGTGTGTGTGTGTGTGTGTTTGTGTGCCTCCCTGCTCTCCTTAATGTGACATGTCTTGTTCCAATGATCAAAGACTCGGCGGAGTGTGGGAGATAGGCCTGTCAAAAATGTATGCAGCAAAACATAGAGATGGGGAGAAATAACTGTGAAACAGCTCAAACACAGTGGTGGCAGGAATGATGACAGAAATTAAAGTGTTTTTGAAAGCAGCATGAGATTTATGATAGTTTCCATTTAACCCAGCTTTAAGCTGCAGTAAAATGTGATGGACAATAGAATTATACATATAATCCAATAGCTTCATTGGGATAAAGGAAGCAAAAAATGTACCAACATGTAGAAAACAGGGTTCCAGAAAACCAAACTATTTATCTATACATATATATATATATATATATATATACAGACACATATTCTGTAAAATATAAAAATAAATGTTCTACACAGACCACTGTACAATGTTTGCTTTAAACTAAGCTTTTGTGTTCTGAGTCATTTTACTGAGTTCTAAACACATTCTAAACTATACTGCATACTGTAATGTTTCTAAAACTGGAAATGAAGGGGCACAAATAAACTGAAAGTCACTAAGCATAGTAGGACTTTTACATTAATTACTGTACGCAGGACAGTACTTATAATATCCAAGGATTTTTTTTTACTGCTTGGATATTTGTGCTGTATGTAAAAGACACATGATTTAGGTCTAAGCTTCTGAACCCTGCATAACCAGAGCAATACACAGTTCTAAAGTGTGAATTACAGCATAGGCTGAATAGTTCCTTGAAGAAATTACACATATCTGTGTCACTAAGACCTCAAACTCTGTCACACATCCTCTAAGGAGCGTTTGTAGCTACAGTGTGAGCTAGTGCTTTTCAGAGTTTACATAGCTCACAAACTCTGCTATGCCAGGGACCATTCTTTATTTAGTTAAGGAATGTTATATCAGTGGTGGATGTTTAATTTAACTAGAAAACATTAGCCATGGTAGCAGTTATGTCCACAGAGAGGAAAAGAGCTCCAGTATAATGAGGCAGTGTTGTAAAGAAATGTGCATGTGTATCAGAGTGTGCGTGCATGGCATATGAAGATGTATATTTTACATACATGTATATTAATATTAAATATGAAATAGACTTTTTTAAACTATACTTAAATTATTTATTTTTAATTTTTAAAACCACACTTAACTTACCCACACTTAAATGAAGTTTTAAAAGTCTTTAAAACTATTACTATAGCAACTGAAAGTTAACGGTCACTATAAAAAATATATTGTTTTTTTCAACGGATTTTACAGTTCCAGTGACCTGCATTAACATTAACACACTTTTTTTTAAATATTTATTAACGGTTACTAACGCCACTGTATTATATAGGGATTTGTCGTTTTAAAACTTTCTGAAATGAATTTACAGTATTTGATGACAGGTAGGAGAGGTAAGAGAGCTCTTCCCGTTGCATAAGGTCTGTGTTTAAAAGAAACAAAACTATATTTAAATGTAGAAACAAATCAGAAATCTTTATATGTTTCTGTCATTTCCATAGTTTTATCCTAGTAAATTGATTCAAGATAAACATGTCTAACAGTGTGTGACAAATGTATCTTTTTCAGCCTATTCTAGAGCGTAAGATTATTTTCTTTTTGTATAACATTTTGTCCGAATCCTGCTTGATGTCAGAGATGTTTCATGGTTGTGCAATAGCTGTAGTAAAGTTTGCCAGTCTGTGTTCCAGGAGTGTCATTTGATTACTTTTATCTGCTCTTCTAGTCCATCCCGGACCTCTCATTTCATCTTACCATGTCACCAGTCAATGCTGTGTCCTTCTTTTTTAAGAAAGAGAAAAAAAAACTGGTTAAGACACGAAAGAAAAAGTGCTTTCATGTTTTTGATGCCTTAGTCCCTATGTAACTGGTAGCAGCGGGGTACAATGCACTAGGGCCTAGGAAACTGGAGCAGAGGAGAGTTATGCAGTTCAATAAGCCTATGGATAGGTACACATATGTAACCTCCCTAGACAGACTAGCTAATGAAGAACAGGACCGCACAGTTCCCTGCTCTGTGACCCTGTGATGTCCCTATAGTTTTCTTATTTGATCTTTGCTAGTGAATGATCTTTTTTTCCCTTGACTTTATTATTTTTTATAATCTACCGAGTTAGCCCTCAAGAGACGGCAATGACCAGAACAAGATGGTATGCATTATGAAAGGAAGCATGTTGACAGACAGGCATATGCTTAGATTACCTGGGGTATCCCTTAGCAAACTGTAAGAAAGAACAATAAATAAGGGTTAAACACACAGTTTATGTCAGTAAAGCTGAGGTGTGCACACTTGTATAGTCACTGTTTTGTCAACAATGAGTCTTTTGTGTAGATGAGGTGATGTGTTAAGTATCAGCTGCATGCTGTATCTTGTACTGTATTATGAATTACACTTTTGGTAACTTATCTTAAAGTAACCAAGAAAGGTCTAAATAATAAAAGCATACATGTCTGAAAGATGCTAAAATACATTTCATATAAGCCACCATATGTGTATTCATCTATTAGTTGTGCTACATTTCCAAATAATATATGAAAAACCTGTGTCAACCACCCTAACCATTTGATTGATACTATGGGCTTATATATAAATATTTATATATATATATATATATATATATATATATATATATATATATATATATATATATATATATATATACATAAAGATGCAATTAACTACAGGCAGGTCAAAATACCAAAGCAAAAACGCATCATTTTTTATGTTTCATGTACTTTTAATATGTAGCGTATCTTCTATCGATTGTTAGTAATACCAGGTGGTGAGGGCTAAGTACATTTAAATGAGACATATTTATGTTATGACACTTTTGGTCTATACTGCTGCTCATAATTCAGTTGTGACTGAAAAACATATTTTAATACTATGTTGTAAAGAAACGTCTTTTGTACAATGCACGCTGTTACGCACAGTTTTGGAAAAGCATACGTCCGAGACACCAATAGTATTCATTCAATCTCCACATTTATTTAGTAAGAAGTAGCAAATCAATTTTCATGTACACACAGCTTGCATACCATATCTATCTATCTATCTATCTATCTATCTATCTATCTATCTATCTCATATCTATCTATCTGTCTATCTATCTATCTATCTATCTATCTATCTATCCATCTATATGATTTTTCATATCCTATTATTATTCATATGACTTTGTATTTATTTATCCCTGAAGTTCTCTTCCTTATATGACATTCTTGGATGGCATAACATTCCATCACTATCTTTTACCAAGCACATGTCTTATCCTTTTCCTTGGCATTTCGAAGGGGTTAGAGTTGCAAACAGTTTAACATAAACAAATGTAATTACTTCAGTTCTACAAGTATAACAAACGGGTGCAGAGGAAAGCCTATAATTCAAAACACAAGAGAAAAAGAGAAAATGAGATGACTCTTTGTTGTACCCCCCCCCCCTCAGATTAAGGTGAATTACAGAGTTGCTTTATGGAAATCCTGTTCACAGTTGTAACTAAAAAGCTTTGCAAAATAATGTGACTTTTATTACAGTCATTTCCCTAACAGATTCTTTTTTTCTTTTACTGACCATATAAATGAGAATAAAAAAAGGACGGCCCATTACAAAACATCTATTGTCCTCCGCTGTACAATCCGATCTGTTTAGCCAAAGGGTTAATCTGTGCAAGATGGCAATTTATTTGCTATTCATAATGAAAGCAGATTGCTTTTTTTCAGAGTCAAGGCCAGTCTGGCAACAAGAGAATGTTTTTTGTGATACAAATTCTGAATGAATTGTACGAATTCTTTCAACCAGATGCAGAGACAGCAAATAATTCTACTGTCGTATTTCCAAGAGCCCAATATGAGAGTTTTTGTTTATCACTCACAGGTCCTCCAGAGTTTTAAGAACTGTAAGGCAGAGTACAGCTCCTGAATGATAAATTGTATTCTTCTCTTTGTATATTTTTTTTTATATGAAAATGAAACCTCAAGGATCATACTTCAGTGCACAGTGCGAGGGTTTTTTATATTAAACATTCTTCTGCTGCAGTAGTAAAACAGCTATCTTATTAAAAAATACCAGGCGGCGAAATTCATAGTTTGGTTTAATCAAATTACATTACCAACATTAGGAAGCTTAATAAATGGTTTACTATGGTGTCATAATGTTTTTGCACCTGCGTGTTGGGGGAGGGGGTCAATAGTGATGAAAGTGAAGCAACAAGCAAGGATAATGTCCGTCCTTGAAGTTCTGGCCACAGCTGCTCCAGCACGACATTCCAGGAACTGAAATTTCTTAATTCTTTACGTGTAGATAAAAAGTATGTGTTCCTGTTCCAGGTTTGATGCTTTTGTATTATTATGATCCCATACAATTTAATAAGAATTGGTTCGAGAGAGAAATCATACATACTGCATGTTACTTCTAACTGAAGTGTAGTGACGTAATATATAGCCAACACATATTATTGGCTATCTGGGGAAGCAAAGCAACATGCTTAGTAAATTATTTTAAAGACAAACTACTTATAAAAGAGAAGATGCTACATTTGTTGCTATTGGGGTTGTGTTTGTTTAGCGAAATGCAGACCTGCTATTAAAAATGCATGAGCTTCATACTAAATACTGACAGTAGCTACTCTGGATAGGTAGTACTGAAAATGATCTTGCTTTTAAAACGTGCAAATGGAGAAGAATAGGCAGATAGGCTAAGAGGCGTAATGCATGTGTGCATAAGGATTTTTATAGCATTCATTTTAACTGAATTAAGATTAGTGTTGTTTCGTTACAATAACAAAATTATACATAAATTAAATATTCGAAAAAACCTTAAAAATTTATATTGATTTATTTTTCCAGAGAAAAATGTGCAGTAATATGCTGCTATTGAGTCTATAAAGAATAGTTAGTGTAGTCTACGCAGAGTGTGTATTTATGCACACAAACATGTTTTATTCTTGAACAGTTTTATTTTTTTTTCAAGTGCCTTTTATCAAAGAGAAGGGACCTTTAATTTTATTATAGTGGAGCACCCCATTCTGTTAGTGCAGAGCTCACTGAAGCATCCACAGATGTATCAGTTACTTTGTGTCTTTTCTGCTTTATTGTGCTTGCGCACTAGTGCATGCTGACAAATGTTGCACTTGCACCTAAACAATAAATGTAAGAACATCAGCTATACACCCAGAATGGTAACATATAGAAATAGTTCTAGCTGCATTTCGTTATAAAACATAATCAGTTACTTATTTTTTATGTAATAGTCATTTGATCTTTTTTACACTACAACTACAACAAGTGACAGAGTTTGTGCAAGCAGGGACCTTTCAGCAATGTAGATAATATGGGACAGTCACTAGAGAGTGACTTTTTCTATGCTTTTTACTAGAATCGATGGACAAGGCATTTGTGCTAACAAAAAAGTTACATTATAATCACTTACTTGTCATTATTAAGATTTTGTAACCCGCTGCTTACAGCCTGTATAGGAGCATTGGTGTAATAGCGATGGCTGCACCTAGCGCTTTAATATTAATGTCAGAATTACATATACCAATTTCTATATATAATTTATAAAACACTGCTCTTCTTCCCACTAACACTTATGATCCAGAGCTGCATTGCTTTTTTTTAGGCAGAGGGAAAGCAGGAATGAGCACTGTACAGTATGGGGGCGAGCACAGAAAGATTGCATAATAATTATTTTGTCATTTCTACTGATGACGCATTGGCGATTTTCAAAAGATAGATAAATATATGGGTTTTCACTTGACAAGGGAGGCCTTCAATCTTATGGTCAATATTTTTAATATCCAAAAAGTCAGGGCTGTGTTATTCGCCTGTGTACTTGTTTCCAGTAGGATTTTTTGAAATTTTGACTCAAAAGCCGCTTGGAAAATTTGCTAAAGACATGTTGGTTTTGAAAAACTCCTGTTCACTCCCTGTCCCTTATATATCTGAATTTTTCCCAATGCAGCAAATTGGTTTATGTATGGGCTGTACTTATATATGTGGTCTCTTAAATTATCACTATGTTTTTGTCACCACATTTTTTACATATTTTCCATTACTATGCTTAGGGTAGTAGTTTCCAACTATAGAGGTATTCTCTAAATGTATGACCTGCCTATACACCACAGCAAACAATGCTGCCAGTTGGCAGGGCATAGAAATGGAACACATATTCCCTAGGGAAAAGGTCTTGATATTGGCAATGCTTCCCCCCCACCACCGGTGAACAGCGATAATCCAGGAAGAAGAGGGAGGGAGGAGGGGCCGTCTAATTATCGTCTGTTAAGAAAGCTTGACTGTAAGTTACATCTGTATATTAATATACATGTCCATGTGGGATAAATATAAGGGTATTCTGAGTCTCAAACAAAATAGTGAATACATTTGGGTTGGAATAGTTTTAAATACACAATGGGGCAGACTGGATGGGCCATGTGGCTCTTATCTGCCGTCACTTTCTATGTTCTCTTAGTGTTAGCTCTGTTTTCAACCTCTTACAGAAGCTCAGAAGTCAAGACCTTATCCAAGTCTATGCAAAGTAGGTTAGTACATCAGTTTAAAAATAAAATATAGTGGATTATACAGGAGTTAAGCTGGCCATCCACTAAAGCACTACACAAAAATATATAGTATATTTTATATCATATTATATATTATAAATCTAATAACCGCTAAATTTGCTTTGCACAAAATAAATTGCAATACACTCATTTGGATCATTTTGGAACTTCGGCATCCTGTTTTATTTTAATGTTTTTCTTAAGTCATTTGTTCAGCCAGAATCGTTATGCAAGTATAATGGATAGGTGGTAAAATAATAAAATAATGATTATGGTAATTACTTACTTTGTACCTCATGCTGTTGCTAATGGTATCTTGTAAACTATCAATTGTACTTCTATATAAGAGAGGCCGCTGCTCTTTTGCAACTGCTGAGAGAAAAACTATTTTTGTAAGATCACACAGTGCTTAGAACTGCCTTAGAATACTACAGGGGAAATAAACTGTGTTCAGATAGGCACACTAATATGAACAAATTTATGTATTTATTGTAACATTTTTAGTATTTTTTTTAGTATGCACTATGTATTTGATACAACTGATCCATGTATTTTGTACTATATTACTAAAGGGTCTCATTTTGATACTCTCCTTGTCATGAGGTGAAGTGATGTAAACATGTAAGGAATTCTTTAAATGAGGTCACATTTACAAAAAGTTGCAAATTCGAAATTTTGTTTTATATAGGAAACATTTGGAGAACAGTTAAATGAAGATTGTTATTATAAGGGCATCTATCTGCTGGTAATGAAATATTTAGCCACTGATGTCTGTAAAGCGTTATTGGTGTCTAACTTGTGTTTTTAATGTGAATGTCTTATTTATGAAATACATATATGGACCCAGGGCTGGGAACAGAAATCTTAGGGCCCGATACACCCAGAATTTTTGAGGCTCCTCTCAGTGATGAGGTTTCCCTGAAGCTCAGGTCCATCACAGGTGTCCCCCTTGTCCCCCCTGTCACCGGGCCTGTATGGACCTGATGCAGAGTGGCACACCCACCATAGAAACCATGTGCAGAGAGAAGCCCATCTGCACAAGTGAACAGGTTTACGGGTGCCCATCCGACTGCTTCCGTATCCATGCGATATAGGTATATTTAAAGAGAGGGGACATTTCTCTCACTTAAACCAGGGCTCAAAGTGGGCCGGTATATGCCGGTATGGTATACCGGCACTTCTCCTACTAAGTAACACCCCCTTTTCTAAGCTCCGTCCCCTCAGCTCTGAAGGGGGACTTTAGTTTAAAAAATTGCGGGGCTTAGCGCCAATACCGCCACCTAACAATCCCTACTTAAACATCCAGATTTACAGGAGATGTGCTCATCACTTCCATCCTGAGCTTCTAACATGTCCATGACAGTGCACATCTAAAAAGCACATCATTTTCCTAAAAATGTAATGAAAAAAATATGGTTTAGTGTGCACCTGTCTTTCTGCGTGGCATCCTGTTATGAGAATGTGCATTGCTTATTTTTGCTGTGCATCCGCCTGAAAAACTGACAGATACATACTCTGTATCAGCTCCTAAATTCCATAATACACACAAAATATGGATCATTTTGGTCAGCTGTCAGTTAACCTACTGGCATAGTGGTGAGGTTAAATTCTTAATTTAACTTTAATTATTTAAGGTCCGGATTGGTGTGGACTGTGGAAGTGAGGGAAAAGTGCACTAGCAAGAGATCCATTGCTTGGTTTGGACCTTTAACCCCTTCCCACCTACATTACGCTAGCTTCTCGTTTGGCAAGTCTATTTACAAATACTTTCCCCTCCGGCGAGGTCACAATTAATCTAGTGGGCAAAATGTGTATGAATTGTGTGTGTGTGGGTATGTACACTTGTGTACATATGTGTGTATTTAGGAGCATAGGAGCTGTGATTGGCTTTGTTACATGATTGACTGTAAAATATCAATAACACAAAGCCAATCAACTAAAAAATCCAGGTAGCCACTGCTTAGACTGGTAAGCCGGAATTGCTTCAGAATAACCACTCTTTTTACCCAGGTCTAAATTTTACAAGGGCCCTTTCAGTTTGCCTGAAAATCCAGTGAATTTCATTAAATTTCTGGGTTTTGGTGGCACTCTAAACATGGTATAATAAATCTTAAAATATATAGTATATGGGGGGGGGATCACTGGAATTGTTATAATCCTGAGTTGGCGTTATTTTAACTTTACAGAGCACATTGAGAAACTCACTGTTCCGCTTAAAAATATAAAGATGCATGCATTGAGTAAAATTGGCAAATGAGGTGTAGCGAAGTAAGCATATATATATCGCCATGGCAAACTGCTTTGTAAATATAAGTCACTTTATTTTGATATGACCAGACAAAGTTTTATCAAGTAAAGCTTGATTCAAAAGAAAAGAATGTTAGTGCACACTAAGGGCCAGATTCAGATTTACACTGTCATGGCTTACCCTCATGACTTACACTCTTATGGGCAAAACCATGTTGAGGCAGAATGCTTTATTTTTGCATTTTGCACACAGATACTGACCAGTGTTACTATTACACTGTCATTAGACTTGTGCTAGGAAACATCATTTGTCACCTATAATACTGATTGCAATTAATTAAACCCACGATGGCCTCATTAAAAAAAAAAAGAAACGGTGATAAAAAAAAACCTAAACAAGCGATATCGGTTATCAGTCGGATTTTCAAAAACCTAAACAAGCGATATCGGTTATCAATCGCATCAGATTTTCCGATTGATCAGTGAGGATCGTTTGAAAAAATAAATAAATAAATAAAATACCTGTAAAAAAAATAAATAATTAAACCATACTTACATTCCTGGGGTCTTCGCCGGGCACTGGAGCTGTGCACGGCTCCTTCTTGTGATGCGTCGGTGTCACAATTCCCGTCAAAAACTGCAATTCTTTAAAAAATACATAAAAATGAACCAATAGTAAGAAATAATACCCAACACTAACTGCAACATAGAGGCACAATTTGCTTGAGTCAATAGCAAGAAATAATATCAAACCTTGACTGAAACATAGAATCACAATTTGTTTGTTTATATAATATGTTATATTATATATAAGCTATATAAGTTATATAGTTACCTATATAGTTATAATATAATTATATAATATAATATAAGAGAGTCTATACAGTGTTACTGGGAAGATACAGTATAAATATAAAGAGCTTCCACTATAACAGAGAAGGAACCATTAAAATGTTAAATACTTTATTAGTTACCGCTAAAAAATGTAACTATATTATAAACAAAGTGGGGGAATGAGGTGGGGGAAAATAAATAATCTGCTCTAAGGATATTATTATAAGTATGTATAAAGTACCCCCATTATCTTTCCCTAAATTGGAACTAGTTACTTCGCAGTGTACACTTTATCCGTTCCCAGGCAGGAAAAGTCCCTCCATGTCCTGTATATTTAAATATTAGGATTTAAATATTAGGATTGGTCAATTATTTAATCAATAGTATAGTGGTATATAGTGGTATATAATCAATAATTGATATATGTATTTGTCAGTTATATATATATTGTGCACTAACAAGAAGGTATACTTTTCTTCTGGATCATGCTTTACATGATAAAAATATATATATATATATATATATATATATATATATATATATATATATATATAGAGCTCTTGATAATTAGAAACCAAATATGTTTATTTTTATGTTATTTTTTAGTTTACTTTAAAATATATTATTTCTGCATATTTGCATCAAAATATTGGAAAGGGAAGCAAACCTTTCAAAATGCTAACATTACAACATAACCACAGTGAAATAACAAAATCTGGACAAAAAATGTTATATACCTTCAATGAGATTTATACAATGATGTACTGCCACATACACCAGAGGGGAAAAAAAGCTCATTACTTATCCTCTTTTTTTTAAGAAAAATAAAACCCTCCATGGGGAAGTTACAAAATTGAACTAAATAACTTTCCGGATTTCTCCTTTCCCATTGTACAATAGCAGTTATTATGTACCTAGCCAGTAACAGACTCCACTTGTAAGATATTGGAACCTATGTTAAATTCAGCTCTAATTGAATTTAGTACTTTCAAAGCAAGACTCTTGTCTGTGGGCACTTGTAAATATCAATCTTGGAATCTGTTTACATTACAAAGCTCCATAAGTGAGGGAGTTTGCTGCTGTTTCTCCTTGTTGCTTAGAGACTTACAAACTGAATTACACATAGCTAATTCCTTATACATACTTTGTCTAATATTACATAGACACCAAAAAACATTTTATTGTTCTGTATGTTTTGTGATGGTGGTGAACAATAAATGAAAAAGTTTGTTTATACATTGTCTCTGGCCCTGAATCAAGGGACTGCTTCCTTTGCCTTATGCCTGTTATTATATCTAACTGTATTGTTTATCACTTTGTTGAAAAAGTGAAATAATAAAGAGGTTTAAAAGTATATTTCACAAAGTAATTATATTGGTATGCAGACTACTTATACCCTGTTCCCACTGCAACTAAAACCCAGGTTATTCGTGGGTCATGCCAGAATGACCAGGGTCAAGGCACATTGCCGGGACAAGGCACAGAACGGTGCATCTGAAAAATCTATATTATGTGATTCGACACATAATATAGTGTTGCTGACTTTTGAAATTTGTGTTAGGTTCCCGAATTTTAGGCAGTTTTCCCGCTATCCCACGACAGTTGGTAAATGTCTCGGGCCAGGGCTGAGGGAGTGATATAATGTAAATCACTCACTCCAGCCCTGATTGTTACAAAGAATGAGTGGGACTTCATGATATCATGTCCTACCCATTCATAGCAAATTCACACAACTCACTGTCTGTATCTTAGGTATATTAGGGGAAATACTTTTCTACACTGTTGAAATACCAAATAACTTTATGTGTATTGAGTAGCTTACACTTGTGCTAGGAAATGTCATCTATCAAAATGGTTTTGCTGTTTTATGCATTTACCCCTGTTTTTACCATTTACTCCCAATCTCTGAATCTGCCCTAATATATATATATATATATATATATATATATATATATATATATATAAATATATAAAATATATATTTTTAATTAAAGCATTTCTCATTCTTTTTAAATGGAAAAGCTTGCTTTGTGCAAGGAAAATTTGATGGTGGGGCAGTCATGCAAAATGTAGATATTGGGGAGGAAATGTAATTTCTGCTTCCATTTTCAATTATACATTGCATCTAGGATCTTTAGTTAAGTTTTTGTGCCTAAAAGGCAAACATTTAAAATTAATAACATTTTAAACACTAAGGGATATATTTACTAAGCGGTGAGATTACTGTGAGATTGGAAAATTATATATAGCAGTGTGATTTGAGTTCACTTTGTCCAGTGTGTAAAATAAAACTAAGAGCTTGAATCTGATTGGTTGCTATGGGCAACACTCCCACTTTTCAATCCCATAGCAATCTTTTATTCAGTTTTATACAGTTTAGTAAATTTAGGCATAAGGCATTCATTTACTAATTAGGGAGATTACAGGGAGATTGGAAAAGTGGGGATGTTGCCCATAGCAACCAATCAGATTCAAGCTCTCGGCTTCATTTTACATACTGTGGAATGTGTGCTGGTCGGTTGTGAGCCGATTGTGATTGGTAGCTATGGGCAACATCCCTATGTTTCCAATTTCCCTGCTTAGTAAATTTAGGCATAAGGGACTTATTTAGATTAACATGCATATGGAATGAACAAACAGCATGCATTCTATCCTGGTACGGGTTTCTGCAGAATTTAAAAGCCCTCTACAGTTTTGTTATTCAGAGCATAGTAATGGTATACTACTAATAGTGGTTACTATCCTGGCATTTAAAATAAATAAATAATACTAATAATAATAATAATAATAATAATAATAATATTCAAAAAGAATGAACCAATTTCATGACTTAAAGACTTCCATGAATTTAGTTCTCAAGAGTCGTAATGAAATATATTACAAATTATTTGAAAGAGGAGATTTCTAATTTTTGAATGGCCGCCACAGAGGCACTGTAGTTTCATCATTCCCCTTGAAACATCTAGTTGTTTGTTGACCCTTGGAATGGCAGGTCTGTGCTATCATGTGTGCAAGAAACAAATTCTATTGTCACGGTGCAGAAGGCTTTTTGAAGGTGCTTTGTCATTAATTCGCCCTTTTCTAAGAGCATTCAATGGTGGTTTTGACTGTTTCTAGAGTCAAAACCAGCTACCCACTAATCTCAATGACCATATACATCTTGAATCTCCTGCAATCCTAATTTTATAATTGAAGTTTATCCAGATTAAATATACAAGAGCTCCCTCCTGACTAAGGTAATATTTTACTTACCACTCACCCTGGATGTGTCTAACACCTTCATAAATACATCTACTGAACCTGCTATCACAACCTTCTCTGGCAATAAATTCCACATCACGCCCTTACTGTAAAGAACCCTTTCCTCTGCTGGTTGTGAAACTTCCTTAGCGGGTGACAGAGTCATCTAATATTAGCGGCTTACCGTGTGTCTTCTGTACAGTAGTAGGGGTAAATAGTGAAAAGCTAATGTATTTGTTGATGGTTCACTATAACTTTATGACTGTATACCCCTTATCAGTTTTGTTGCCCTTTTCTGAACCTGTTCCATATATATATTTAGTTATTTAGTTATTATTTTTATTTATTTAGTTATTATTTTTATTTATTATTATTTAGTTAATATTACTTTTATTTTTTTAATTATTACATCATTATTCTGTAAACATAATTCAATAAACAATACATAGATTTTATTTTTCTTCCTTTTAAAATGGTGATTATTCCATTGTAAAATAATGGAATAATTATTTTATTCTTCTGACATGGGGTAAGCATATGACGGAAGCACAGGCAGTTTACACTATTGGCTTTTTTATGCCAATCGAGACAAATTAATTAAAAAAAAGGTGATGAGATTAAAATGAGATCATGGTAGACACTGATTAAGGATATAAGAGGATGAAGGAAAGTATTTTTATCTACATAAAAAGGTATAAAATGAACTACAACCCTCATTTAGCCAGCCAACAATTTAGCACTTTCTCATACATACTGTTACCATTTTGCCAATTCATATCCACTGTTCAACCAATATCAATTTTCTTTGTTTCTGATTTATTTATTTTTATTTAAAGATAAGAAGACTGTAGGCCATAATTGTCTATCAAGAGTACTTCTGTTCTATAAGTTTAGATAAGGGCGGAAAAACAAGAGCCGTAATCTCAACTGAGCCATTAAGAAGTAAAGCTGTGGAGATAAAAAGCATTTTTTCCCTTAAAAATCATATCACCAAATATATGTTGCATTTATCATTTATACAGCTGTCCCAAAACCATTATTGGCTTGCTTGTCATTTCGCCATTGTGGATTTTTTTTTATGTACAATGCGCTGCTAACATTATCGCCTAAATGTTTCCTTTATTATGATCATAAAGCATCAGTGCCTCTTAANAAGTTAGAGAGGACTTGCAATAAAAAGAAAGCACTCACCAGTACAGCTTCTTGTTTGTCCTCTTAACCATTTATGTGATGAAATAAGGTATGTTTATATGCTTTTAACATTTTTTGCAGTGGAAGGTTTTCGCGGAACAGCAGATTATAGTTTTTGTAAATAAAAATACACACAGTGGTTGTATGCAGGTCAGGAAAAACAACTTTGCAGTTGGACCATAAATCTCATCATTCTTTTATTATAGTAGGTATATTAGCTAAACTCTTTTTGTAGCTATACAAGACTTACAAGATTAATTATCTTTGCATTCAATGTAAAGTTCAATCTGTTCTCCAAAATTTTACATTTTGAGGAGGTGTGTCCACAAAGTACCCCAGACCCAGAAGGTGAGGTGTAGTATATGGCCGCAGTCTTACATTCTTAGGAGACTGATACATAGGGGCAATTACACATAGACTAGGGGCAGTTTAGACAGCTGCCAATTAACCTACCAACATGTTTTTTTAGGATGTGGAAGGAAACCAGAGCACCTGGGGGAAATCCACACAGACACAGGAAGAGCACCCAAACTCCACACAGATAATGTCCTGTCCGGGAAATCGAACTTACAACCTTAACACTGTTAGGCATCAGTTGCGCTTTTCATCTTGAATAATTATGTGTTTATACAGTATTATTAGTAAGCAGTATCTAATCAAGACACATTATTTCAGAATAGATTTTTTAAAATATTTGGTATTTCGATCTTTTCCCTTAAATTTTCCTGTAAGAATNACATTTACAGATATAATACTACATAACAATATAAAACAATGATTCAGTATTTTCTATGTGTGGACAACATACCATAAGTTTTACTCACGCCTATTATTTGACATGAAACCTCAGAAACAGCGCATATATTGATTAAATTGGCAACCACATCAGCAGTTTTGTAAAATGCAGGTAATGTTAGAATAAAGCCAGTTCTCTGAATTCTGTATTGGCAGTGAAAGGTAGATGGCATTAAATATTGAGTATACAAAAGGAAGCAAGAAATATGTCACAGTTAAAAGAAGAACAGTTTTCTGTAAACTTCCCTTCACATTTTAAGTCTCGCTGAAGTCAGCTTAAAACAAATATATTTTAAAGTGTTGGTTCTGGAGGCAGAATTGTCAAGTAGTCAACTATTGAATTTTATGTGTATAAAAGTATAATGTTTGGAAATATAGAATTCCCAGAAACATCTTTACACAGTCAGGTTTATGTCTCAATCTATATTTCTTTAAAAAATAGTTGCAAATCATTATATTTACGTTACCTTTATTAGTAATTAATATAGTGTCAGAACATTTTCAGCGAGGATAAATTTATTTATGCTACCTTTGTTATTCTTATTTATATATATTTTTAGTTTTCTATCATCATAGGGAAATAAAAAAGCCCATTAAGAGGTAATCAGTGTGGGACAGTTACATAGATAGAGGAGCAGACCTAGAGATTTAGGGCCAGATTCAGCTTTTCACTCTCATGACTATTACACTCTCATGAGCAAAACCATGTTGAATTGCAGGGGAGGTAAATT
>JABWIB010000670.1:31482-42724 GCA_016617825.1 Platyplectrum ornatum | reverse complement strand
ATATATATATATATATATATATATATATATATATATATATATGTATATATATACGTTTTAACTCTTCTCATAGTTGAAATTAGCCATCCCTGCAGTTCAGTGTTTGGTTTAGCCCAGGTTTTCACTTGCACCTGTTTTGCCCTTACTCCCAGCCAGAAGTGCGAAAAGACTGATACGGTGCCATCTCCTTACTCCTTATAAAACCCATATGGATTACAAGGTTTGGAAACCCACCTTTAAGAAATCCTGCATTTTCCACTAACCAGACATTAGAAATGATATATGCGGATACAATGACATTGCAATCACAAACCTTGCTCTCTTTTATTGCATTTTTGAAGTGTCTTTATTCACATTATTCTTAGTACCGAATCTGGGACAATTTTATAGTGATAAGAGGGCATAGTTTTCTTACAATATAAGCATATGGTGCTTCAATTTACTGAGAAATAAATTGTCTTATTTATTTATCTGTATTTAGAAAGTAAACAGAATTCCTGTGACAAGCACACCACTAGTTTGTGTTTCGAAATGATCCAACCTGAAGGGAACCTTCAATTACATTATCAAAAGCAATTCTCGCAATCCCCAGTGTACATTGGTCTTTCTCTGTTATCAAGTCTTTTACATCAACATGCAAAGCTGCTGGGTAGTAACTAATCTCTAAGGAAACTTCAGCATTAAATTAGAAATAGAGATTTTATGCACTGGCTGAACCTCACCTGCTCAATTAATTCCAGCATGTTTGACATATTGATTGTCTCTGATATAACCCCTATATGTCTAGAGGAGGTGAGTGACCCAACCCAACTGTACCAATTCATGCTTTGCTTCAATTGTATTAGTAGTTATATCAACTTGAGCAACAGATTTCAATATTATTTTATTATTTCTTGTAAAGTTGGAGATTAGATTGGTTAGATACATTCCAGGCATCAATTTTTTAGTTCACTGTTTGTGAAATATAAAAAGAATATGCAAATTGTCCCTTGAATACAGTCACTTAATGTTAGTGTTAATCAGAGGACAAGGGACCTAATCTAGAGTTTACAAACAGAATGTGCAGCCAGGGTACATCCTATCCAGAGGTTCATGCCTTTGTAGAATAAAAGGCAGAGGTCTCAACCCGCAGTCAGTGCCTTACATGCCGAAACTGCGGCTTGTATAGCCACTGTCTCTGCAGGTTCCTATGAATTTTCGCAATGCCAGAGCACAGAGCATTATACCACTACTAATCTGGCATTTAAAAATAAAACAAAGTTAAATATTTTATGTTTAAACAATGTATTACTCCATTATTATCGGAACAAAACATAGTACTATATAAAATATAGATTATATTTTTCCAATTGAAAATGACTTGTGACTATAAATTACACCATCACCTGAGAACCATATTCAGAAGCACATACACATCAGATAGGTGGATGGGGGGCATTGAAATTAGGCTAATGGGGCATAATTCTTGCCATCAACAGTCGTACGGACCACTGATCTGCATAAATGAGAAATGAGAAAGTCCCACAATTATTTTACTGAGCATGTACCAGGACCGAACAACAAGTTCCAACTCGTAAAATTAAATGGCCAATGCTGCCATGCTCGTTGTGAGTTCATTTAAAAATGATGCTATAAGTAAATAGAGGCCTTAGTCTGGATCTGATTACAGTGTACACAATTACATGGTTTCTGTATATTGTGGTAATTGTAGTTGAAGAACATTTGAAAGTAGTTGTGGTGTCTTAAAGGCTCATGTAGTGTGGATGGCTGCTGATTTACTCCATATTGAACTGCTTCTAGTGCTATTATGGTGCATCCTGCTTTTCTACATGTATTCCATATGCTGTGATTTAT
Organism: Platyplectrum ornatum; assembly: GCA_016617825.1. NCBI lineage: Eukaryota > Metazoa > Chordata > Amphibia > Anura > Limnodynastidae > Platyplectrum > Platyplectrum ornatum. Next base: position 40,870 of record JABWIB010000670.1, on the reverse strand, counting down.
ATGCATCTGCCTACAATATGTCTGCAGGGCTTTATATACAATATCAGAGGACTAAACTACATTAGACTGGTTGCTAATGATGTTAAAAGGATTTACACTTGCAAAGTAGCTTATGATTACTAAACATGTGCAATATGATTACTTAAACAGAAAGACTGGGTATTAAGTATTAAAGAGAAATGTTAAGATAAATTTAGCTAAGAGAGTTATTAAACAGCCATAGTGAGAAGCTGGGTACACACTGAACTGCNGGGGCAAATGCAGGATTTTGGAAGGGGGTTTCAAATTACTGGTTACAGAACNTCATCTATAACTCATCTGCATACCTCCCAACTTACAGGGTCCTGAGCACGTGACACATAAGCCCCAGACTCGCCCGACTCCNCCCTGGCACACCCAACTCCATCCCCGGTACGTTCTGGCTCCGCCCCTTTCCAACCAAGCTCCTAATGTTATATACAAATTAGAAACAAAGTTTGNCCCNTTGGCGGGACAAACTGGGAAGCAGGAATTACAGCAGGACAGTCCTCCAAAAGCGGGACTATCCCGCCAGATTTGTAGTTTTTCAATTACAACATTGGGAGAAGTGCCGGTATGGCATACCCCCATAAACATCCACACTTTGAGTCCTGTATATATCTGTAGTAGAAAATGGTCCAGTACCCCAGAGTACAAAATATAATAAAATATAGCACATATATTTGAGGTGCTCAACCTTATCCAATATCAATAAAGGCTAATCAAATTAACCTTAGTTAATTCTCCAACAATATCCACCAATATGTACAATCATGATTGCCACGCTTATATGTATTGCACCCCTGAGGATGATGCATAAAGTAACATGGAAACAGCTGTCAGGCTGGAAGTAATGTACTGGAAGTGACAGGAGCCACCAGCCACAGTTTGCACATTTTGGATTTCTTTGGTAGAATTGAAATTAAATATAAAACCTTAACCATACCATATTACATTTATATTCTGGAAATGCTATTTTGAAAAGGACAATAAAATGTGTTATGAAAAGAAAGAAAGTATTGGTGGATATTAAGAAGAGTGCCAACTATGGGTAATTTGATTAGTTTTGATTAGCTTTTATGGCGATTCAATCTGAGAGACGCTGCTGCTCCGTGTAGACTGTAAGCAGTGGACACAATGTATCGGGTGAGAGACGCTGCTGCAGCTCTCTTATACTCCTTTTCCACTGACAAAAAAAACCCGGGTTAACCCAGGTTTTTTTTGTTAGTGGAAATTGTTCCCAAGAACAAAAACCCAGGTCAAGTGACCCAGGTTTTTTCCTGGGACCAATGTAGAGTTTTTACTGGGATTTTTCGTGGGTCACTGCAGTAGAAAAGGGTTTTACCTTTAAAATCCTGGAAATAACCTAGGTTCACACTGCAGTGGAAAAGGGGTCTTTTTTTTGACCAGGGAAAAATGCAGGGTAAAAACACAGGTTTTTGGTGGAAAAGAGGTANGACAAGAACAGTGTGAGGACGATAGTAGCATACACNGAATAATAGCATCTGCTGGTGTTTTTTACTTATTTTCATTTTAGAGGGTTTCAGGGCAACTAAAAAAAAAAACCCTTGGTTCGCCACTGAACTGCATCGAAACATACTACACATGTTTTACTAGTGGATATGAATAAGTGATCAAATAATCCTCTGCTGCATGCCCATAGATGCTGTAATAACATGAAACGTAAGCCNTTCTATGAAGTCTTTTGGCATTATGACATTATTGATTGTAAAAATTAAAAGCTACCAAAATCCAATGCAAAAAACAAATGCTGTTTCACACCGATTTACATCTTTGGACAGAATACACAGGTAAACTGTCTGACCTAACACAGCATTTGGATGGAATGTAAGACTGTAACTAACCCTTGGCTGTACTTTGCTGTACTATTTATATAGAAAAGAGAGAGGAAGACCTCAGCGCTGGCAAAATAGTGTATCAACAAATATTTATTAATAAAAATATATACACAAATATCACATATAAACACAGTGCATCTATACGTAAAATATTTATTATATTTAAAGCTGGGGCCCCAACTACTTAGTTTTGTCCCATAATTAAGGAATAAGATGGCAAAAGAGTTGTCANGGCTTAGAGAGGGAATATAAGTGTCACTCTCAAGATTATCAGATATACAATGTACTTGCCGGCTCCAGACTCAGATGGTCATTACAAAAACGTGGGTTGTCTCTCCTGGATTTTAGATGGTATATTTGTAGTCTATTTGTAGTCTTCAACTATGTTTTTGAAGAGCCTCGATTCTTATTAATGTATGAGTGAGCAGTAGCTGGACTGCTCCAGGTCACTCTCCAGATGTATCTGGNGGCAACACTGTGTCAGATGTCGGTAGCAGTGCTTGATAATATTCGCAGACTCAGCTGAAGATTTCAGTATGAAGTGGCCGAGCAGTACTTAGCCGCACCAGGCCACTCTCCGGGAGCACCTTGGGAGCTGGTTCACGACAGGTATATATATCAATAAGCCTTGATAGTTGATAAAATGACTTGGTATAGCGTTCACCAGTGGATTACTGCAGCATTCCAGTCAATTCGTAGGGACCCTGCATCAGTATGAGCCCTGACGCGTTTCACCAAACGTGGTTTTTGCAGAGAGTGTGGAGTAATTTATATACCTGGCATCACCCTGCATACTTGAGCTTCCCAACTACTGGAATGACTACTATTTTGGAAGTCTACATCCAGATCCGTTATAGAAGTGACTAGTAAAATATCTGATCTGGTCACAGCCACAGCAGCAATCAACATCACGGAGACACACATTTCCCTTCTCTGTCACCCGCCTTACACGTTGGGGGCATGGAATAACCAGAGGGTGTCACCACCTATCGCGTGGTGACAGTTAACAACGCCGCTGTACGGTGGCGGGTGGTAAGGACCCTCGCCCGCAGGGTCAGTAGGGGTAAAAATGTGTAACATTCTAATTAATACATTCTAATTCGTCTATAAAACTAAAAAAGAAAGTAGCCATTGATCTAAATTTCTATAACATAAATAATGTTATTTGCAATGTGCCTAGTTGCAGACTAATAAAATGAATGTTAAACAGTTTAATAGACACATTTGTCGCTTATTATATAATAACACGAGTAGCANAATGAAACCATTTTCTCGTCATAGTTCTATTTCTGAGTGCCTGACAGGGTTAAATAAAAACATTTAGAATTGCAATTTCAAGAAAAACAGTTATATTTTTATGGCAATGCAGCTGTGTGTAATAATACAAAATGTGTGACTTTATTATTACTTGGGGACATATTTAATCTTTACTTAGGGACACATGATTTAAGCAATATTTTCTTAAAAAAGGATAGAAAAACACTTACACAACTTCATTACGCAGGCGCCAGTTATCCTCATCCTGGATTGAGTGAAGCTGGGCTAATTAGTAATTTGGCGATTTAAAGAGCTGCTAATTAAAGTATACTTATCAAGCAATTTTGAAGAAAAAAACAATTAAAGCATTTTATTTACTGGCATTGAAAATAATTGTACAGCTAATAATTGCATGTAAATAGGTGTTGGACATTCTGCCCTTTTGTCATGAAAGCTCAGAATTCAGATGTCTTACATATATAGAGGTTGGTTTTGGGTATGACCATTGTGTTTTATGTTAAGGTAAAGTTCTTTCTTTTGTATTTTGCATTTGGTCTTAGTACTGCAAAAAAAAAAAAAGCATTGAAAAAGTTCTATGACCATTTGAAACACATTTTAGATGTATCAATTTATATCTTCCTGCACCCAAGTGTAATTATTATTTTGATGTCCTNAGAATATGGGCAGGATTCTCTTAAATTCCTACACCTGAGCAGGGCCGACAACAGAAATCTTGGGGCCCAGTACACATAGATTTTGGGGCCTCCCCCTCAATAGGAGAAAAATAAATTATATTTATTTATTTTTTAATAGTACTTAATCCTAATAGTACTTAATTGCCTGTCATAGGCGTTGAAACAGAGGGGCAAGGGCGAAGCTATCCCCAAAATGTGAAGGGGTGCTCTCCCCCAGAGCGCAGTCAGTTTGTCATAAGCACTGCAGCTCTTCTGTAAGTGCTGGCTGAGCACCTCGAGGATGGGGGACTAGCCCCCCAAAGCTGGCTAAAGCCTTTTATATATTTATCTATGTGATGCCTTAATCATGTAATNAATCTGCAGGTGTTCATGTGGGTACATGCTTATACAATCATATTAAGCATGCCAATTTACACATACACACCAACATATCTCGAATCATCATCTAACCATCTGCTGAACACTATACAGATATCTGCCCATGCTGCATAGAAATCTGTGTGTATGTTTATCTTTATGATAAATACAATACCTGTTTCTCAATGCTATGATTTACCACAAACAGTACAGTATGAAATAAAGCGTAGAAGAGTCTCGTCCTTAGCACCCAATGACATGTTGTGCAATAAACACTGTTTTATTTGGCTAAAGCAGCCTGCTTGTGTTTACCAAAATTACAAGGAGCACAATGTCCCATTGACCACAAAACAGATGCAGAGGTGTTATCTAAGCATTCATTTGAAACAGATACCCTGTACTTGCTGTTTAAACCTCTTACGAGAGGCTGTCAGTACAGNGAGCAAAGCTGCTTTTACTAACAAAAAAGATACTCTTACTATATATTATATATTNAAAATTCAATTTAGTTGTCCAAACTCCTTTAAGTGAGTCAGTATTATGTATTGTAACAGTTCAAAAGTGGCAGCATCCAATTGTGGAACAGAACCAGAACTTTATAAAGGAAGACAGTTCCCTTACACAAATTATGTAGAGTAACAATAAGATCCCAGATCTANCAGGCTATAGTTTGTTGCAGTAGAGTGCACATTTTATCCCCTGTGGCATTGCGGGGCTTAACCAGACATACTTGTCTACGTATCTTGGCATGTCCCTTTGCTTGAAGTGATGAGAGCAGCAACAGATGACATATATGCATAAGCATGCACAAAAGTATGTGATCCTTGTCTGTGCCTGCTGGATGTGAGCTGCTGGAGGAGAGTGTTAATGTCTTCATTAAGATTATAAAGTTACTGGAAAAATTCTGGCAGAGATTAAAATTGTTATGTGAACATCCGAGCACAGGGATTTTATAACATGTAGCTTAAAGAAATGGCACAGATCAATTGAACTGTAGTCATAAAGTCAGTGTTTTATTGTTTTAAAGTTAAACTATGTAATTGAAGCAATGTTAGGAAGCATAATCACTATATTATTGGATGTGACCATTGGCCCTGGCAAGAGCCGATGATCAAACAAGTAACATATGGCGCAGGGTGGCGATTATTCTGCGCATGCACACAGGGTGCTCACAGTTGTGTCGAGCTCTTGTCTCATCCAGTGCTGGAACAGATGAGCAAGGCTGCAGACAGGGCACACCCTTTGTTTCAGACAGGACCTGCAAAAGACTGTGTGTCTGTGTGTGAAGTCGCTCTGTCCTTTCCACTAAAGTTTTCAGATCTAGGGGGGGTGCTTCCACTTCATGTGTTTGACCATGCCAGGAGCATTTGCTAAAATGAAGTATGCTGTGAAGCTGATCCCGGGCTGCAAACTTATTTTGTAGGTGTAAGCGCAGTGTGTATTTGCACTGCTCATGTACAAAATGGGTGCAAAAAAGTGGTTGCAGAATGACTGATCCGCCAATGTCCGTATGCTCTGCACTATTGTAAAGTGGAGATTTTGTGTTATCGCGAGCACAGCAGTAGCAGGACAGATTTCCTTTGCTTCTTACAAAAATGTAGGTAATCATTCAGCAAGGGCTGGGTTTCTGCTTCCACATTATTGCCACCTTAAGTAAGAACTTTGCGTAACCTGTAAGGTAGGGATCAGGTCTCGTAACTTGTGTGTGCCAGTGTAGCTCCGAACATGGTCTGGATCCAGCCGAAAGATATTCATTTTTAAGGGGTTTCATATACCATATATACTCGAATATAAGTCGACCCGAATATAAGCTGAGACACTTTTACCTTAGCTCCATCTTAGTTCTGAGCAATGTGTTCAGCTCTGGTATCTGGGGACAAAGAGGAAAACACTACCACACAACAGAAGACGAAAGGCTGTAAGCCAGATTTAGCTATGTGGACTGATAACTGTAACGCAGACCCTGCAGCGTGCTCACATCCCTGCATCATCCAGGACAAAAACTCGAGTATAAGCCGAAGGGGGCACCTTCACCACAAAAAAATTGCAGAGAAACTAGGCTTATGCTCGAGTATATACAGAACTTTATTTTAGTTAAAGAATGCATAAAAGACAAGCAATTAAATTAATATAAAAAAGAANTAAAAGGCAAGTAAAGTAAATTACATCTTTTAGTCTATACACATTCATTTGTATGTTTCAAAAGTATATTTCAAATTTACCATCTATTAGCATCCACTGAAGTCAATAGAAGTTTCTGAGCAGTTTCTTATAAGAATGTATTAAAGTTTCAAGTAAATAAAAATGTTTTTAATATATAATGGTAAAAAGATGGAATTCAGCGTCATGTGCTGTCAATAAGTAATTTAGGCCCCGCAGCAAAAGCATGAAGGTAAATGTACTGAATGTTTTATAGGTAATATTCTATCATTCTTTGATTTATAAAATGTTCCTTAAGGAAGTCTTATAGTACCTCATTATTTTTTGTAAGCACATGCTACATTAAGAAGTCATGTTATTTTCCACCTAATCGGATACATAGTGACTAAATAAATCACAGCGTACAAATGTCTCTGTAAGCATGCTACATTCACTAGGACGTCTGACTAAGTAATTGAGAAGGTAATTATATAAAGAAATAGGAAAAATATGGAAACCTGTCACTTTGTATAAACTCTGAGTAAGACTCTAGCATACNGCACTAACAATACAGCTTCAATTGTGGGTAACTTGATGCTTCTTATGCTGTATTGGTCAAAGAGGGGTAGTTGCATATTGCTTCAGTCATTAAAACCTGAGGCACAGACTACACATAAATGCACAGAAATCATTAAATCAAACATATTTACAACATGGCAGGAGGGAGATGTTAAATCCTTGGTCTGTCTGGTCAATCAATCAACTAAACATGTTTTCACATACAACCAATTTAGACCCCATTNATTTGTGTATTCCAGACACAACAGTATATTTTAAGTAGTAGTATCGGCCTCGAAGGTCATTTTTCTACTGTTTATAAGTATTGAGAACATGACCTGCTGTGTTGAAAGGTGCCATGGAGAAGATTCTCAACCCATCACAATTTCTCTTCAAAAGTAACACTGGTCAGTATCTGTGCTCTCCCTGAATGCAATCACTAATATTCATTTTACCACCCTTGCAATTCAGGGGTAAGTCATTAGTTTTCCTGGGAAGCTACGTGACAGGCCTGTCCAATGTGTGGCAGGTGGGGTCGGGTGATCCCATGGAGCCCTAGGCAGCTGCTTATGCCATGGGCCACCTCTGGGGCATTGAAGGTCACAACATGCTATTGGCCTGCATTCAAGTCCATCCGTAGTCAAGTCCATCTGAGGCTTCATTGAAAACCAGAAAACTGCATTTAGATGCCTCACCCTGGTCACCCATTAGATGCCTCACATTGTATGTTTCCAGCAATCCTTCCTGTCCAGTTTATGGCCATTACTTATTGCTTCCTTTAATTAATTTACCTTGTACTAGTTGTCACTCCTGATTTTCTTATGTAGTCCTCTGCGACAAGTTCTCTGAATGATGCTGACATGATCTTGGGATCACACTGGCTCTGCTGGCTCACCTCAGTTAATAATGTGATAAGCGAACCATCCAGTCTGTGCCATGGTTGCGCATCTGGCTGGTGGCTATTATTTGTGGCAAGCAATGTAGGTGCATGACACGTTGGTATTTATTACATAAATTTTATTTTAACAAATAAAAACAAAATATGATGATATGGCAGCCATTGATGCAACCGTTGCAGTGCACTATAGAAATAAAGAGACACACTGAAAATACTAAAGACATTCAAGCCTAGAACAAACCTAAAGCACTCATAGTAATCCAGCAATTGCTGGACGGTCTTGTTTTTGAAGTGGTTAGGACCAAACATTAGGAAAATTCAGTAGTTTGTCTGTAGGGATTCCTTACTAAATATGACAGGATAAAGATATGAGAAATGACTTCAGCACTGAGGCTGCGTTAATATTGGAATAAGAGAAAAAACTAAAAATAAAGCAGCATATTCTTTATACATTGCCTTCTCTTTTTTNTTAAGAAATAAAGCTGTTACACATTATTCAACTAAAAAAAAATACTTCAGCAACTAGACTTCTATACAAATTTCAAAACTTTACTACAAGTTACCAAAATAAGATACATCTCACACTTTTTGTGTCTTACCAAGCGTTCTTTTGTCTCTGAAGGCCACTTCCTATGCTCTGTAGGTCCTGACCATGACCCAGGTGACCATTAAGATGANGTGCAGTGCAGGTACATAGAACTGTCCTGGTACTATGACTAAAAGAAGACGATGACATTTAAAAGATTCACATGGCACTTCAAAAATGCCTGGCTTACTTTACTTTTTGATAGACCATGCAGCCAGGGTATCTGAAATATAGAGATAAGTCCAAAAAGGAGACAACTCTTTTTAAAAACCATTTATAAATCCAGTATACCTAAATATTGCAAAAATATGTATGTATATATGTGTATACAAAGCAAAATATTTCAATTTGAGGCCACATTGATGTAAATAAATAACTGATATAATTACTCCCTACCTCTGGATCAGGCCCTAAAAGTATATGTGTGCATGCCCATGTACCAAAATGACTTTCCTATTCAATATTGCATAGCTAGTGGACTTAATACTTTCCTAAATTTAGGAACAAAACTGCCATCTACATTTCCAAATGACCGAAATACAAATATCAAAAGGTCTCAATGTACATGCCACAATTATTCATTTGAAATAAATTNAATTTTAACTAATTAAGAAAATATGAAAGTTACTGAACGGGTAAAAGTAACTTTGTGTTGTATAGATGGTTTGTTAAAGCAGGCAAAGAGAAAGAATGCTTTTAGAGGCAAACCTTTCATTGACAGCACTAAAAACGAACCGTGACTGAAAATTGGTGTCAGGTAGTAATTTTGTGACATTTTTGTCACTTAACATTAAGTTTTATGAACACTCGGTTGTGTAATAAGTGTGACACAGTAAATGACATTTACAAAGACTTGCTCTTAAAGCGACAACATTAATGTCATGCCTGAAACCAAAATCCTGTTTCCAGATAAATTTACAACCAGCGCCATTAAAGGGCTTCAGCCTGAAAGTCCTGTGAGGAAAATCTTTTGTAACTAAGCATGTTCTGTGAGGCCTTACCTTACCAAGCTCTATAGTCC
>JABWIB010000670.1:13417-23472 GCA_016617825.1 Platyplectrum ornatum | reverse complement strand
CCCACTTTTCAATTCCCCTGCAAACTCCCCGCTTAGTGAATTTAGGCCATAGTGTGACTTTACAAACTTTTATAACCATAATATATCTGGAATTNCATTAGTCTGTAACTGGTTCAATAAAGACAATAATAATAAGTTCCTTTTTATCATGATTAGGTTACTTTTGTGTCCATTGTATTTTCCTTTGTAAATCTATAACTTCCCTTACAGTTAAATAGGATATTCCACTACTGCTCAGTCTATCACTGTGAATTACATATATGGCTAATTGTTTTGATTCTAATTTAAGTGCTAGATGTCACATTAGTTTTGTCTGCTAAGCAAGCATCCCCTCTTGTAAACTCATTATTAANAAGTACAACTGCCAGCATGTTAAAAGTCACGCAACTTAAGATCAAGATTACATAAGTCCTATCAGCAGCAGCAGCACATTCTCTTCTTCGCTTTCCCACTCTCTCANCCTGCACTCTTCCAGTTCATATTTCAGTCAGCTCCCAAAAGCTTTCAGGACAGTGCCAGATGAAAATTCACAGAGATCTGTAGAAGTCCCTGAGAGGCTGTACGTAGGAGGGACACAGAGGGAACAATCAAGCCCAGTTATCACCTCACTCTCTAGTCTACCAGGCTGCAAAGGTCCACAGGGTGACTCATGCATGGCCCATAACATTCCTACCTACTTTCCATTCTCTTATGTTTCTCTTTCTTCCAGATCCTTATACACCCCCCCCCTTCCCCGAAGCCTTCTCGTTTCCACTATCCCAATTCTCTGGAGTCACCCATGAGGCCATCCAGTCATACATTGTCCATCAGACGTGTTTACTTATTCCGTGACAGCGGACACATCTGGAGCGCATATTCAGGTTATTCTGGTGCCACTAGACACATTCCACAAGATCATTCCAGCAGTTGTTATGGCGATTCTATTCCCTCCAGTGGTTTTCAAGTTCCATGACAAAGTATAACATGGATCTCAGTTGGGAAAGGGGTACAAATAGGGATGGGGACTGGAATAATACTAACTAATAAGTCATGGGCATAATGTAATTATCAGGAAAAGAAAAAGCAATGATACTGTGCACATTGGATGTGAGCTATGAGTGACCTGCTCATTAGGACATGCTGCTATTATTTTGTACAGAAAGATTTTAAGACTTTAAGAATATATTACGTGTGTATTTCATTTTATAGTATTATGGAGGTTAGAACAGCTTGATAAATAACTCATTGTTAAAGTTTCATAAACTTATTTGTATGTGTGTTTGCATACTGTTTATTCATTATAATACCATATGTAACCTAAGCCAGTGTTTATATTGGCAAAGGGAGACTTCTTTTAATAAGAAACTCCAGTGATGATGTCACCAAGGATTTCCCTGAAAAATGGTTTTATCATGTGTAATCATGTGGTTTAGAGCTACTTTTACATTTTACTATTTACCACTGTTGGCGAGATAACGGTGCGAGTGTATGCCAATACATTCTCATCTGTTTTGTACAGAATCAGGTCAGCATGTTGAATTTAGGGTAGGAAAGAGAGGAGTTCCCTTCTATGAAAAAATTACCATTTTAAGTTAAAAATAAATATATAGATATAAATAAATAAATAAATAAATATATATATATATATATATATATATATACACACACACACACACACACACACACACACTCTGGCTTTGCAATAAGAACTTTAATTTTAAAAGGCTTTGTAAATATGCTTTTTACATTTTAAAATGCTTCAAATGCAATTATTTAAATGTCCATTTAAATACATATAACACTGTAGAAGCCGCAGCCCCTGCGCATAGAGCGCCAAATGCTTTTCAAGAAAAAACACACACCTCAGGATAGGACGTGCAAATTCCATATGTACTTGAAACCCTGGATCAGCTCCGCTGTATGTTCCTACACAGTATCTGCAGTGTTTTACAATTGAGAATACAGACAGAATGGGATGGGAAGAGGGCCCTGCCTGCAAGCTCACATTCTAAAGGAGATTCGGCATAGATACATAGGGAAAAGTGATATTGTGAGGATTCCGGGTTCACCTGGCTCAATTACACTCACTCCACTGTGGTTGGCCACTTAAAGGAGCCTTTCTATGACNGGGGCGCTAAACACAGTACCCACTAGGGTTCCTACAAACACTCAGACAAAAGCAGGTTTAAAAAATTATTGTGATATAATAAGAAACACTACAAATCTATATTCACACTGTAATAAATACACTTCTAATTACAGTAATTACTATACTTCTATGATAAGCACACAGTAATTACTATATTTCTATGATAAGCACACAGTTTCTCTATGATTTGGGCAATGAAGTAAAAGCCAGGCAGGTTACCACACTATCAGTTCCACTTTCTATACATTTAAGAAGCTTTCTGTCACCTGAATATCTTAAACCAACGCCACAGACACTTTCTCTGATGACACTGCAAAGTCTGGTCAGCTTCTGTCCTCCCCAGATCCAGCTACTCACAATCTCACAATTACAATAAAGACTTCTATCCAGTTACAGTCCTAACGTCACTGACACAGCAAGGTCTGGTCAGCTTCTGTCCTCCCCAGATCCAGCTACTCGCAATATCCCAATTACAAAGAAGACTTCTATCCNGTTACAGTCCTGAGGTCTGTGGTAGGCCTTTTTCCAGTTTCTGATCAAGATTTTCTCCTAGGCTATGGCAGAGGTCATACACTTCAAGTCAGCCCACACCAGATTCCATCAGATACTACTACACTGTCCATCTCTCTCACTCTCTCAAAAATAATCTGCCTGGGTACACCCCATGTCATCACAGATATATATATATTATACAATGGACAAAATACACTAGGGACAGTTTAGTCAGCTGCCAATTAATCTACCAGCATTTTTTTTGGAATGTGGGATGAGACACGGGGAGAACATACAAACTTCACACAAGTGCTGTCCAGTAATTGAACTTACAGCCTTAGCACAATAAATGGCAAACGTAGTTATGCTCCGGTTTCCTTCCATTCATTATTAACCAACTAGTACATTAATTGACTTGTGACAAAATTAGCCTTATTATGCATATGTTTGAGTGAAAGGTATGATTGGAAAGTCTTCTGGGATAGATGGGAAATGTAGAGGCTAATAATGANTAAATATTCTCCTGCAAAGTGCTGTGTAAACGAGACATTTCCTGCGTTATTGAACTCGCAGTTCAGGAAATTACTTGAATAGAAATACAACTGTAATTCTTATTCACAATGGAAGTATAGTACACTGCAGGAGTCCTATGTCTGGGTTTACATTTGTTTATGATTTTACAGGAGGTTTTCAGGGGTGCTGACATCTCATAAATGAACACTGAANTGGATAAACAAAGATTGTGTCGGGAACTTTATATGCAAATCTGAATNATAATTATCCAGAATTGTGTATTTGCACATCCTGGTACTGCGGTGTCCACACATGGGACACAGTACCAGAAGGGGACATTTTATGATCCTAGCCATTGGAAAAGGCCCTAGGCTTTTATTAAGAGCTTTTCACATTGTTTACTATATTATTTAAAGTCACAGATTTTTAACAAATGTAATTTACGCATTTTCTAAGACTAATCACATTAGAAACATAATAGTAAATTCAAGTGCAATGTTTAAACAGCAACAGTGTAAATTAATGGAAAAAGATAAGAGGATATTGAGTATATTAGTTATACTATTATTTATCTTCGTTAAAGCCACTATAATAATTAATGTGAATTCTCTTTGTATAACTGTTCAAGCTCTCCCACGTAGATATATAAATACCATTTGAGTGGATACTGTTGTAACTGGTCACTAAGGCAGCCTAAAATACTTGACCTCAGGAGGGCTTCTAGGGACACTGAAAAGTCACATAATGAAACCTAAATTCATTAGACAAGTAATTACATTTCACTGTTCAGTAATAGTTCCACCAGCTATGGGCTTTTAACTTTAGTACTGATAATGCCTAAACCTAAAACCTGAATCTTGAAGTAATAGAAATTATTACTTGGATGTACATGAAACATACACTGCTTTTCTGTCATAGCTCTTAAAATAGAACCAGCAGTTTGCCATCCCGTGGCATTGTCCTTCCCTTAAACCATGATTTTCTCCTAAAAACTGCACAAACAAACCCCATTCATATCACCAGGAAATCATCACCTGACAACCACCCTCAATGACTGATTCCTACGCCACCTCTAAAGTAATACATAAGGTAGTTGAAATTCTACCTTTCCATCCACTTGAGAAAATGTGTAGTGAAGTACAGTACAGTTACATTCATTTATATCTTTATCTGAGGACTTACTTTCCAGACCTGACCTGTCCCATACACCACAACCTTTATGTTATGGAGATCCTTTGAGTATTGGTGCATACAGGCCTTGGTGCACCTGGCAGTAGGAAGTTTAGAACATTAATGCGTTTTTTCTATGTCATTAATATCACATATAAAAAATAATTTAACCACATTGTCCATCTGTATCATCACAATAAAAACCCTAACAAATATAGGGCAGAGTATCAGAGCGTCACCTCCTATTTCCGGCCCTATTCTCCGGTGTTGTGCGTAGGTTCCGGTGCGCTCTCCCATAATTGGTGTCCCCCGTTGCTTGGTTTACGGCTATCGATATAATCACCATATATGTTAAACACACAACCATCTCTTTTTCATTTGTATTAGACTAGAGTTATAACAAATTATAGCTAATGGTATATTTTACTTATGTTGACTATTAGAACAATAATTTTTCATAATCACAAAAAACTATTCATAGATAATAGTTCATTTAGCCCCTGTGGGGCCAAAGTACCCAGTTCATAGATCTGGCTTTCTTTACTTTGTAATTCTTATTACCCCTCTTTCAAGTGGGGGTACAAGTTCCACAGCCATATATGTTAAATTTTGCAGNGTGTGTTTAGCTGTGACAAAATGTCTCGCTGCAGGTTGTTCTGAATGCCAATTTAATGGACGATCTGACATGGGCATTTTATTATGTATATCACATGATCACTTTTGCACTATAATGTGTATTTGATTAGATACTCTTGTTTCTTGGATGGATGAATAATTGATTTTAAAGGCACCAGGAGCTATAAAAGGAATAAAGGGACTGCGGGTTATCAAGACATATATATATATGTGTGTGTGTGTCTTCTAGCCCTGCATTACATCCATATTAAATTGTATTCTAATTGTCATATTGCAACTACTTAATACCACCTGGGATATGGAACCCCAGAGAAGGAATTGCTGAGTACAGTAAATGGTGTGTTAATATATCAATGAAATATGAACACGTCTGTTTGTGAGGACACATGTTCATTGTGGGAAGTTAATTAAAATATACTTAATGACTACCATTTAATATAACTTAAGCTGACCACACACTTGGAAAATGATCAGCCCAAATCCACATTTTCATGGATTGGGCCAAAAATCACCCTAGTGTGTGTGCAAGATTTTTTTTTAATGGTGATAAAACACCAGAAAACCACTATCTAACCTTACACTCTATAGAACCTCTACGTTTGGTTTGCACAGCCCTTCCGCNAAAACTCTGGAACAGCTACTACATGCATATTGGATATCATATCTTACTGTGTAATATTTACTCGCTAGAAGATATATATAAAAAATGTAATCTCTGTGCTGACATAGTAAATTAAGCAATTAGTAACAATTTGTATTAGACTTTTCTTTCTTAAACAAAAGGCAAAATATTCTCCCTTATGTTTAATTCCCCAAAACAATAAAATAACAGCATCTGTCCCCACATTCACTTTACAGCAGTACTGGAAAATTATACCAATATGTGACTAGGCTGAACTGCACTTTGAAACAGCTTGCCGTCTGCCAGTTGGATCACGCTTTTCTTTTTTGTGTATTTATTTTTCGATAATCAAACCTTTTAGCTGGGTGAATTTGAAATAAAACAAGCTGGAACGAAACACAGCAAAATATGCCCTTGTTTGCTTAGTCTGAATTAGCGCTNAGGACTTTATAGATCTCTCCAAGATATTTTTTGAGCCATGAAGGGACATACTTTACACATTTCTTTTCTTTCCTAGCGCCTTATTTATTATGACAGTGTGTAGACTGAGCCATCTTAACACCATCAAACATTAGACACTGTTGTGCAGATGTCCATGTGTTTTGTCTAAATAAACAGTGTTTCAAAATGGCAGCGGTAAGTCAGCTGACGGATTCTCCTATTTATTTTCCTTTATCTTGTGAGGATTACGTACAGACAATTTTAAACAGTTTACTTTTTTCATTTCAATTTAAAATGCATATTTTAGTGGGCAAGGTTGTTTTAGTCGTTTTCGAGAGACATACGCTGTCACTAAAGAGTTCAAAGCACTGAGGGTTTCTCTCGCAAGAAAAATGAAATGGTCCACTTTACATTTGTGACCAGTGACTAGTTCTTAAAAAATGTATAAGCTGTGCGCTGATGGTGAGCCTGCTCCAGCTGCAGGGGATTATGGCTTTGAGTGGGTCTAGGAAGCTTGGAATGTATTCTCTTTTAGCAGAGGATTTGTGTCCCCTTCCCTATTAACCCTTCAATGCTTTAACAAAGGACAATAAATTGCCTGATAGCAATTCCAAATTATTTCCCCGTGGGTCTTCAACAGTGTACTCACAGGAAATCAAGAAAGACTGTGCGGATAACATATAGATCGCCTTTCTTAATGAGATGATCANGCGCTATACCATTTTTGTGAACTAATAAATAATACCACTCCAAGTAATATTTGTACCCCCGCCNAACATTAATTAAAGGAGAGGGCAGAGGAAGAAGGTAAAGAGATCATTCATTGTTTTGTCGCTTCTCAGCAATGAACCCCAACCTGCCCACATTCACCTGAATTTAGNGCCCCACACACATTTAGCTTAGGCCTCTGTGAAATATGTCATTAAATAAAAATGGATGGCAGATAATCAGCGAGGCACCAGGCCGTAGACAAAGGGACAAATATTTTAGAGGGCGATCAGGTATTAGTTGCGATACATACATCCCAACTGTCTCGACAAAACCGGCAACCGCCAAAACAAAGTTTTTTCCTAGTGTTTTGGAAAGTGGCGGGAGCAGGAGACCATGGGTCACCGCCAGCTCCCTGGGTCCTATTTGGGTAGAACCCTTCTTTCTGCCTGGGTAGTTTTACCAAGCAAAGCTGCCCAGGTAGTTCAAGAGGCGCTGTTAGGGGTATTTATAAATTTTTGGAAAAGGCCTAAGAAATAGCTTGAATCTCTGTAGATTCACATAATGTGAAAGTATTTTGAAATATTACTAAAACATCTTAGTGGACATGTCCATAAAATATAAAATAAAGGTTTTCATGATAGGATAAAAGAATCTGGTAGTTTTACACTAAAAATACAAGATNCCGGTGGCTAAGAATCTCTAAAGTGGCAGAGAAACTGTATGTATGCCCCTCATACAGACTTCAAATAGTATGAAGAAATTTTTCAGCACTTACTTCTTCTGGGGAAAGNTGTAAATTTGCATAATGAAGGGACATGCATCATACATCCTAGGAAATGTTACTAAGTCATTTACTCTTGGCCACACTAGTCAAACTTCAATATGCTGACTGTTAGTTCAAGGTGTTTATATATAGACTTTTTTTTAAACCTCAGAAAAAAGGCAAAGGCATGCCACAAAGGTTTGCTTTCTGCTGGGCTTTTGAAATTCTGCACCCATGCCAGCAAGCAGTTTAGTGGCAGGAAGTCCTTCTTCGCAGAGCAGTCATGAACTGGTAAACTAGAAGCATCTGTAAAAATGTAAAGAGGATATCAACTTTCTGAAAGCTGCGGCCCCGGAGTAATGAGGTGCAAATGATAGCGCTGCACAACTAGCACCCACCCCTCCTGTGGTGTGAGATATTGCAACCCACAGAAAAAACATTAACTTAGAAGGTACTGTTAATATCGCACACAACATGGAANCCTTTGAAATTTGTTCCTCCTTTTACTACCTATTAAAAAGGTAGACAGAGAGAAATCTCTCCNGTGACTGTAGTGTACTCGTAAAAATTGAATTTATAATAATAATGATCACTACCATAATGAAATAAGTTGGAAGTCATGGTGGAAAACAAAATAATAATAATTGTAAAGCAATATTTCCAAAAACCAAAANATAAATAAATATGTTGTTTAAGGAGAAACCGCAAAATGCATATATATTTCAATGTGAAATATTGCACTACAGTATACATTTAAATGCAAACTGGTACAAATAGCTTGATGACAGGAAGCAAAACAAAGTGTGGAGTTCTTTTGTACCTGGATAAATTGTGTTTAAATAAGTGCAATAGGGCTGATTCAGAATGTCAGTGTAAGAACCAAAATCAGAAACATAGAAGTCACTCATAAGTTGTCCTACTGTGCCGGCCTCTATCACCTTATATGGGTAGCTATTCCCTTTATTGACTATACTATAAGTGAAGTAATGTTTCAATATATTGGACTGGATCCAGGTTCACGCACAATGGAACGAGTATGGAAGTCAGTCTAATTTCCTGGAAGTGTGCAGGCGTGCTCCTGATGTGTGCGGTAGGAATTCCATTGTTCTGTGCGCTAGAAATGTGCGCTAGAAATTCCATCCCATGGGCTGAGGTGTAAATTGAAAGGGATAGGGCGGGGTTAGCCCTGATTCGTGCAGTCAGTGGTCGTACAAACCACTGAACCAATTAATGTAGGGATGCGTGTGTGTGTGTGCGCATGGGGGAGTTAAACTGGGCAAATTGTAGAGATTAAACATAAAACTCTGCAGTATTTTTATGTGCAAAAGCAAACAATTTTATCTGCACACAAAAACATGAATTCATTTTCACCCCTCACATTGAAACTTGGCTTTGCTAAGGTGTACATTTGCAGCTGTTTTGCCCTTTCTCAGCATCAAGAATTTTGCCAAAATTGCTCCTTCATCTTGCTTGGCCAATNTATTTTGTTATGGCAATTATATTTTAAGACGTTGGGTAGTANTAAACTTTTGTGGAAGTTCAATTTGCTTTTATTACCAGCAGAAATGGCGGCACTTGCACCAGGAATGGCATAGTTGGTCCAGGCAATGTCCTTCCTCCTATACTCACCTTCCAGCCATAGCAGTGATCACTATAGCAGTGCAGGGAGAACAGACTCTCAAAAAGATAACGTTGTGAAAGACATTAAACTGGCAAACGGCTGATGACCTGTCTCCCCTCCCGACCCCATTCATCCGGAGACAATAACTTGGAGACAATAATCACACAGACAAAAATAAAAACACTGACACNTTGTGATTGGAATTAAAAAGGGGGCACCTTGTTTATTTAACTGAGCCTAATTAGAATTGGTATTCACTAATTACTTAATTATTACTTACTCTAATACTTAACCTGGAATCTGAAAGGCGCTTGAACCATAGGTGGCAGCTAACAGAATTAAACCTGCTCAAAGAGCAACCGGATCACCCATTCACAATGGAGTGTCCATACCGTTGGGATAAGCCGCAGGGACTAACCCCCAATACACTTACCAAGAATACTGCATACCACCAAACCAACTAACTAATAGCGCCAATTAACTACTGACCCCCACTGCTACCGCTGCACAGTGCCCTGTCTGGAAAGGGAAAAACTAGTTAGTGAAAGACAAAGAAGAAGAGGGAGGGAAGAGAAAAACCTGGAAAGTGAGNAGGAACCCTTTAATCCCCATTTATAGATACTTTAACCCACGACCACCCCCCACCCCGCAGCTAAAACCCCATTGGCTATAACCCTGTGGACAGACATTACATAATCAGAACAAGGGGGAGGGGAGGGGAGACCGGACCCAACCTGGCATTTATTACAGCTCAGGCCTATGGGTCCTTCACTTACATACCTTGTGGGTGACACTCCTCTTCCATAAGACATGGGTTGCAGTCACCAGTGAGACAATTCCATTTAACATAGACACAGCTCACAGATAAATGTCAGGTGTATCTATTTCAACATACTAATGGGGTTGGGCTGCAGGGAATGGAGGGTTACAGTAATGGAATGGATAGTTTGGGCATTGT
>JABWIB010000669.1:65398-99053 GCA_016617825.1 Platyplectrum ornatum | reverse complement strand
GTCATATGGGGTCAGATATAGATAGATAGATTGATATATAGATAAATATATATATATATATATATATATATATATATATATATATTTGTGTATAGTTGGGTATGTATCACATTCAGTGTAATTTAATGTGCCCTGCCCTCTATGCCACAAGTGTCCTTTTAAAAACGAGTCTAGATGTTGTGCCTATTCTCTTGGGAGCAGGGACACAAGCCTTCGCTGGGTCCTAACGCCGATGCTGCCAGTTTTGGACATTGCTGCAGTAAAGCCCGAGCTTATCTCAGATGGCTGACATTCTGAAAGAGGAGGGCTCTTCCATGCATACACCAGGAGCCACACGGCCAGTGATATTTGCATAGTTCAGAGCTGCATTTCCAGGGATAAACCTTGTCTTTGCATTTTATGCCAGACAGCACCTCAATCTCTGTAATGGAAAACAATGCATGCATTTCATACTATGACATCCCTCAATTATAGCAGGAACACAAAGTTTTGTCATGCATTCTGTTTTCATACTGGACACAGAATATATACATATATATATATATATATATATATATATATATATATATACCTCCATCCAGCAATTCACAGTCATTCCAATGTTTTCCATGTTTAATGAGTCATTTTTGGTTTTCAAATCTTCATAATATCCTTTGATTATTTTATGAATTATCATTATGTTTATCGTTTTATAGCATACACAAAGCACCTGTTTGAGCTTAGCAGGCAAGGCAAGTTATATATATATATATATATATATATATATATATATATATATATATATAAATATATATATAGATATATATGAAGGTTGAAGCCAATGTCAGTCCTTTATGACCTTGGAAAATTCCTTTTGTCGCTATATTTTTCAAACGCTATACTAGATTATTGGAATTGCCTGCTACAAAAAACCCATACCTGAATAGTTTTGTGTGTCACTAAGGTAAGTATTATATTAAAAATAAAGAGATAATAAAGGACCATCCAACTAGGAAGAGGCGTAGTGCAACAGCTTAGACCTGGTTCTGAAGACGTGATACTGAATAAACTGACAACATAATTAAGATACAGTTAATGATTGTTATGCCTTTGTTTCATTCATATATTTCATTCATATATAGAATATGGTTGAATGAATAAACACTATTACTGTATGTAAAGCTTTTTAACACTGTTATCTTACTGCATCAGTTTCACAGAAGCAAAATATAATATTCTCACCTTCTGTCTATATGATATTATATTGGCGCATGTCACATTCGTTTTTTGTTTTTGTTTTTTTCTGTTTTTAGAAGCTCAATATAAATAATATAAATACAAAGAGACATTTGCGGTAAAAAGTGTACTAATGACTAAAGCTGGCCATACACTATGCAATACATTGTATCCAATCGACCAGCTTTAGCCAAGAGTGGGCAAAACCATGTTGAATTGCAGAGGAGTTAAACTGAATTATTTGCAATCAGTGTTACAGGGGAGAGATGATGTTTCCAGCACAAGTCTAATAACAGTGTAACAGTAACGCTGGTCAGTATCTGTGTGCAACATGCAACAATAAAGTATTCTCCCTGCATGCACACACTGACATTCATTTTACTCCCCTGCAATTCAACATGGTTTTACCCACTCTTGACTAAAGATGGTCGATTGTAACAATTTATTGCATAGTGTATGGCCAGCTTAAGTCATTAGCTCGCTTAAACAAGCTCACGAGTTTTGGACATCTTGCATTGTTCAATATATGGGAGTGACATTTGTTTTATTTGCACAACCTTGCAAGTTATCTGACCACTGAGGATCTGATTGACTACACTTATGTATACATAAATAAACTATTCTCCATTTTGCCTCAGAAATCTTGATCTGCAAATTGCAATCCCCTGCTGATTGTATATTTGGGGATAGAATAGGGTGACCATGAGACCGTTACCCATGCATCCAATTACAGTTCTGAAAAGTGCACTCCTTTTTAGAGTAGAGTGCATGAAACATAGACATAACTGCAATGCTGGGTCCCCTTAGATATTAGCTAGAAGTTCTATCACCCCCATATAGCTCATTGATATCATGGACACGTGTGCCCTCCACTCAGTTAATCTGCAGTGAGCCAATTGCCCAAGAAGAGGCTTAAGTGTGTGGACAGGTGACTGTGCATGCAAGTCATATGGAGCTTGTACCACCATTAGTTGTTAGCTTAGTAGCAGTTTTCTGACTATGGGCAAAGTGCAGTATGGAAATGTTTGGACCCATTCCAATGTCAGGCCAGGGAGGGGGATTTGTATTACAGTGTTTTCCCGATAATAAGACATTGTCTTATTTTTTTTTGGTCCAAAAAACACCATAGGGCTTATTTTCGGTGTAGGTCTTATTTTAATTAACATTGACAGAGATTTATATATTTATATGCTTTTATTCCCATCATGCCCCCCAGGCCTACTTTTATCCCCATCATGCCCCCAGTCCTGGGGAATTCACTAGGGCTTATTTTCGGGGTAGGGCTTATTTTCGGGGTNGGGCTTGTTTTGGTCTGTTTTACAAAAATTAGGTTAAGTCTTATTTTCAGGGTAGGTCTTATTATCAGGGAAACACGGTATACAGGAATGTCTGGGTAAAGTTTAGGGTAGTGTCCTGTGTTCAGTAACGTTCCCTCAGTAGCACAGGAATTCACATATAGAGGGTATCTGACTTCCGCTGCCACTATGTTTAGATCACACAGCAGTAGTTGGTTCTGGTCCAATATTATTTCCATTGCACATGTGTATGTTTTGCATTTGCTTTAAAACCAAGCCCAGTTTGTGAACATTGGATCCAGAGATAAGACAAAAACATGTGGAAAGTTACACCTGGGCAAAACCATGTTGAATTGTAGGGGAGGCACTTTTCACCTGTTGAAATATTTAAACTATGTTAATTCATAATTTTTCTTTATTATTAAAGCACCAGGGCCTAAATTTACTATGCAAGGAGATTGCAGGGAGGTGGAAAAGTCGGGAAGTTGCCCATAGCAACCAATCAGATTCAAGCTCTCAGTTTCATTTTACATAGTGGAGAATGTGCGCTTGAATCTGATTGGTTGCTATGGGCAACAACCCCTTTTTCTATCTCTCTGTATAGTAAATGTACCCCCTAGCTCTCAGTTTCATTTTATATACTGGAGAATGTGAGCTCGATTGGTTGCGCAGATCTTTTGCTGGTTGTACTACAAAACATCTACAGTTTTAACATAGGTGTAGATAATTGGTAAGTAAACATATATAATATACCTAATACAGATAAACGAGTTGTAAAACCCCAATTAACATACAAATCTGTATATATACGTATATAAAATGTAAAAAAGACATACATACTATTTTTAGATTTCAGGTAATCCTAAAATAAACAGAGAATTAGCCATATATTTGGGTTCCCAACTTATCTCTCTCCACTTGAGAAATCATTTGCATGTCTTCCTCCGTGCTCCAAATATTTGAATTTATTTACAGGAATGTCATTCACAGTGAAGTCTGATTTGAGGAGATATAGTATACAGCCAATGTGTCAAATTCTGCTCATACATTATAGAAATGGCCATTCATTCCAGGTGTTCCAGGGTTCATTATTTCACTTTGCTTGCTTGAGTTAGGCATGGATATTATCCATAAGAATAGTTTAATCCAGTTATCTGAATATATTTAATTAAAACATTTACATGTGGGTGTGTGGTTTTCTTGTCCTAATGCACCTATTTTGACGCCATTCCTAACAACCGTACACATAAAGAAAATTAAAAGAAGAGGATATATAGAAGTATCCAGTTTGAATTCCGGGAACTGAAAGCTACGGATTCCCACATCCCAAACCCTTATCCTAATGCTTATCCTGCACCCTCCTAATCCTAACTCTCCCCTTCCTTCAACCTTACCTTAATCTCCTCCATCCATCCCCCTCCCCACAGACTAAACTCAACCATCCTCTGCTTTGCTGCGTCACTTCCCAGTAGCTAATCTTTCCATTCTGTGCTCCATTCCCTCCATGTAGTCTAAACCTAAACCTCCCCTTCTATCATTCATCCTCTGTAAGGCCTGTAGCCTTATCTAACCCTAACCTTTCTTTTCCCAAATTCAACACATCCCCGCAGCCTAGTGCTAACCATCCTCTCCAATGCTCCATCCCCTGCCCACAACTTAATCCTAATGTTCACCTTCTATGTTTAATTCTATCGCGTTACCTAACCCTAACCTTCTTCTCCCATCCGCCTTTATCCCACAGCCTAATCCTCCCTTTATTGCTCCCTCCCTGTAGCCTTAACCTAACACTCCTCTTCTACGCTTTGTCTCCTCCCCAAGTCATACCTCTCTCCTGTTGTCTGCATCAGTGTGTTGTCCATGTCGGTGGTTGGTAACTATGCAGAGGTTATGGCTGTTTGTGTTTCGTAAATGTTAATTTCGATTCGGAAAATGCATTCTGTCATTATGTGTGTATTCCCAAAACTCAATGGCCTGAATTCAATTAACTTCAAAGACCTCTATGGGGTGTGATTAATGTAATGCAATGTATTTTTGGACAATGCGCGCACATCACATGGATGTGCCATTATTTAACATGACTGTCACAAAACCACGACAAAGGGGCAGCACTGACAGGGGTCTCCTAGAGAACGGGAGTTTAACAACTTCTGCAGCTCTGACAGGTAAGTATTCTTCCCCTAAATCTCCCCTTACACTTCCCTAACTATCCCCATATATTACCCTTGATCTCTATAAATCTCTATATAAATAATTAACAATTTGAAAGAACAATTAATAATAGACTGGATTACAGTACACATAAAACAGTGTAAAATAATACCTTAGGCTAGTTTTGTGGCACATGTATACATGTATACAGCCTGTAGAAAAACAATATTCTTATATTGTAAGATACTTGTCACAATAGATTCAATTGTACTGTAATTGTAGTGTGATAGTCTGCCACAATAGCAAAATACACATTAACACAGACATATAGCATACAGTTTGTATATAAATGTAACAGCAGGGGTAAAAATAACATAAATTAATATAATCATTTCAAATGTGTTTTTCCACTGTGTTAAAGTCTCTGAAAAACGCAGTGGTCACGACTGACTGTGTACTAAACATATCCCTTGTATCCATGTTGAAAAGCTACAAAAATGGTATAATTATTATACTTTGATGTTTGTACTTATGGATACATTTATGTTAAGTGTAAGTAAAAAAAAACACAGAAACCTATTATATATAAATATATTATGTACATATTTAAGATACCCCACTGTTATTATCCATATCTGGAGTCAATCCAAAAACATAAAAGAGTCAAGAAAAATATACAAACATTTAAAGCAAAAAAAAAACAAAAACAACAAAACGAGAAAAAAAACAACAAAAATAAAATGAGCTGAAGATACGATGTGTTTGCAATGAAGGAATCCTAAGATGATGAGTTATTTCTAGCCAGGGATGACAGAAGGACAGGTGGGCAGTAAATCTTCCCAACCTATTGCCATGTTTTATGTGTCCTCATCCGTGTCTTGCACTTGAACTCTAATTTCATTAACGGTAGTGTGTTATTTCATGGCCAAATAACTGTGATGCCACATTTGAAAGACTAACTTTGCTTCACTGTCATTAGAATGACAATGTTATCCAGGGAAAAGAGGAGCTATTAATATCTTGTGCATCAACCCTGTTTTATTTCTAAAGAGAATGTCAAATTTATTGAGATTGCTGAAATATTTCACATATCTCTTTCATTTTGTTTATTATCCATTTTAAAAAATGTGCTATTGTTGCTTTGCATACTTGGCGTATATTCTAATAATAATAGGTGACATTTAAAAGTTATTACATTTTAGTTGTTTGTTTGTTTTTTAAATCCCAAACAAATTTGGATTCTGTTGTGTATTTCTATGTTGTACTTAGCATTCACTTTATTTAATCGTATATCTTCTTCATCTTCTCATTATTATTATTATTATTATTATTATTATTTTAATAACAAGAAGTACATAATTACTTACTAATGTTACATATTGTTATTTAAAGGTATACGTTAATGGACTACTTAACATTCATAATCAATCAAGAAAAACATAGTAATTAAAATAGGGTAATGCAAGTTCCTTAGTAAAGGGTAGTAATGAGAGTAATTTGGTTACATGTTTAATAAATGTTAAATAGCATTTCATAAAATCTTATTATCTATTATTTATAATACTATGGGTTACTGTACATTGAGGAGCTTGAAATCACAAATTACATTCAATAAAATCAAACAGATGGTTTAGATGACCTTGGGGTAAGATTACTAAGGGGCGAGTTTGGCAGGATTTCTAATTTGAAGCCTCTCAATGATTTTATTTGTTGATTTGAAAAGTCGTTTACTATCCATCGATTTAGTTTGTTGTTTTGAACTTGTTGCCGACCTTGATTAATCTGGAAACTCAGAGCTTAGTAAATTCCAAAATTGGCAAATCGACATCAAACATAGAGCATCTTGACACTTATTAAATGTCAAAATGGCCGCCTTGCCATGAAACTTGACATGCCATGGGGAGATGACCATCCTGGTTCTTAGTAATTTCCCCCCTCTTCATCTAAGAGATGTTGTTAGCAACTGATACAAGAGTTAGCAATGTAGTGGTTGGCTAGATAACGTTCAGGACTACTGAAAGACAGAAGTATTATCAGTACCAGCAAAAATGTCTAAATAGAGATTTTGCCTTTGGCAAAAAAATCTGAAACTAACTTTCAAATTCTGAGGTGTGCTAAATAATTGACAGCTAGAACCTGATTGCTATGGGCAACACCTCCACTCTCCCTCCGTCAGGAGAAATCCCCCCATTACTTTAACTAATCAAGACATGACCATAACTGCAACAACTGGAGACACTCATTAGTGCAGAAATAATCCTCATAAGTAGATAATTTACAGTGTAATGTGTTAGGTGTGAGGCCCTGACTATTTCCTCAAAACTTCTTAAATCAAACCCATTACTGGCACATGACTTTTGGCAGAAACACGTTTTCTGAAAGAGTGCATCAACCTAAAGACGGTTTTAATGTCCTTGGAAATGAATCAATATAGGATGGGGTAACAATTATTATTCTCATTTAGTTATAATGAAATCATTATTCAAAATACATTTATCCTCCATGAAAAGGCAAACATAAACGGAGCATAGAATCCCAAATTGCACCAAATACAGCGGAATCATTCATTATTTTAAATGGCTCCACATGTTTATGCAGGGAAGAATTCCATCTATTTACTATAATAAAGTATTTGTGTGGTTACTTTGGTTTCTGCGTGGTAGCTTTTTTTGAAGCTCTGTTTTTAGGTTCATTAGATACACACAAGGATGGATCCAAAATATAAATATGGTGAGCTCAGTTTCCTAGGAACTTATAAAGGATCGAAATTCAGTATACCGACATTCATTGTAGTATTATGGCAACTATAGTGTCCTAAGCTTAACCAGAACTGTAAACCTAGGCCTGATTGAAAGTAGAAAACAGGATTACCAACTTTTGGTACTCCCTCCCAGGAAAAACCAAAGCATGGAGATGGCGCAGAGGGCCGGGTGTTACACAAATAAGCCCTACCCCCTGAAAGGCAAAATCATGCTTTAGCTATTGATGGGCTAGGCTTGATGTAGTATTGATCTGTGCTGGCAGCAGTGATTTACATGAGCCTCAGCCTGGATCCCGGAGAGAAATTCCAGGAGAGTCGTCAACCCAGGTATAACCGTACCCCAACTGTAATTGTAAGCCTAACAATAAGTTGAAGTTTAAGCTTAACACTAAAAGTGGCCTGACCCTAACTATAGCCTANCCCTGAAACTAAAACAATAAATAAAGTGGTATCAACTGTCCATTTGAAATATGAAAATGTAGATCAGGTGTTGCGCTCAAAAGTGTCGAGCTGGCGCTGCTGTAGTTCGGTAATTGTCAGAACAGATATCACTGTCAATAAGTGAATATGTGTGGAGGAGTACATTGGGATTTAGCCATTTACATTTCATCTAGGGCCTGATTAACTTGTGTTTCTTTATGGTTTTCGTGTCTTGCATGGTCATTTCAATCCTCCCCCCTCAGTGCAGTGAATAATTAATTCGCCATCATTCGATTTGCCAGCTCTCCCAAAATGTCCTGGAAACTCCTGGAATTTGGGCATCACTGCCATAATCCATGAAGAGCAGGCAAACCTCCCACACTTGGCAAACAGGGTCTGAGGCCATAAACAATACAATGACGCTCCGCCCCAGTGTGATTGCTATTATCAGTGTGCAGTAGTGTGTGATGTAAAGACACTCCCATAATGTATATTTTAATAAGAAGTCCCGCCCATTTGTCATTGCAACCCCACCCCTTTTTCAGGAATGTGTTGGCAGTCTCAGTCCTCTTATGTCTGAATGGCCACATTGCATTCCAATCGAGTTATGAAAGCTTGCACATGCGCAGAAATGCCCACAGTGGGCATGGTGATATGGATATGCCATGCAGCACCTCACAGTGCAGTAGTGTAACTGGTACTCAGTTATTAAAGCAGTATTCTGCCTCTGCCCCCTGTGTCAACTCCAATGGAGCTTGTCAACAATATCTTCCCCCCGGGCGAGTTATGTTACAACTGTAGGACTGCAGAATAGCACATTAGTCTGGAAGGCCCATTTAACATTTTCCCTGACATCCAATTATTCCTAATTACATTTCTCTGCATCTAAGCACAAACGATTACCTTGCATACTCTTGCAGTGATCATTATAATACAAACTAAGCCTCTGTGAGAAATCCAGATTCAACCATAACTAAGGTAAACTGGTGCACCCACAAAACCACAAAAGGGCAGCGTTTAGACAGAACAGGGATAATGCGGGGAAGAATAGCCTAGAGGGTGTAAAAACCATGTAATCTCCACTAGGGCAGGATCATGGGGTATCACTTTGACACCCCCCATGTATCTGCCTTTGGACTTTGATAAGTACAACTTTCAAAAAGTTTTAGAAAACCAGATATTTCTTTAATTATCTTAAATTGTATTATTTGTAAGCAAAGTAACTTATTATGTTGAAGCAAAAAGCTTGAATGTCACGGGATGATCGTGCACTGTAATATATATGGATCAGCCCGGAAAATATAGGCTTTTAGCATCTCTAATCCTGTCACTGGCAGTAATTATTGTATATTTGAACTAAAAACACTTTCACAAGAGAATCTGTAAATGCTATAATTATTATTTTGCAGCAGTACAAGAATATTAACATGTCTTGCCAAAGTAGTAAATCACAGTTTTTACAGCAAACATAAACAATGCAAGACTGTAGATCAGTGGTGTAGGTCAGTGATATGGGAAAGCTGCATGTGAGGCAGTGCTAAAAGGGACAGTTGTGCAGTTGGGGGTCTATGACGTTTATAATAGAGGTGTGTAGGGAGAGGGAAGGGGGAGGGAGTCTGTAGAAGAAGAGGGAATATACTGGTAGGTCACCGTATGGGGTGACGAAGAACAGGCCTTTTGTCCTCACAGAGTGACAGTTTTGGACATAGATACTGTATATTGTATATTATCAGCTTTTTATTTAAAGTATCACATTATAATCATTTATCACGTCAATCTGTGCCCCCATTGGACCTTACAGTCCTTAACACGCATAGGGTGAATTTACGAAAGGGCAATTTTGACAGCAATTTGAAACTGCAACGTTTGTACGGCTAGCCAAAGTGGCGTATTTACTAAGAAACTGTTTTATGAAGA
The DNA here is from genome assembly GCA_016617825.1 of Platyplectrum ornatum. Taxonomy (NCBI): domain Eukaryota; kingdom Metazoa; phylum Chordata; class Amphibia; order Anura; family Limnodynastidae; genus Platyplectrum; species Platyplectrum ornatum. Next base: position 89,297 of record JABWIB010000669.1, on the reverse strand, counting down.
GCTTTTGAGTCAACATCGGTGCTGTTTCTAAATGACCAAACGGATGACTTATCACTGTTTTGATTTGATCATTTGGAAGCCGTAAGGCAGGGATTGCAGGGATTAGCAGTGCTTATCCTTCAGCTTCCCCAAACCGAGACCCTACTGTGAATTTAAATCTCATCCACTCCCCCCATCTAACGGTAATTTAGGTGGGCAGGGTAGAAGGACTGGCCCTGTGAGTGTCACTTCTAGCATACACATATTGTTCCATACTGTAGGAAATCTGTAGCATATGTGTGGGCTGCCAGTAAATTCACACAACTTCACACATCGGATGGAAAACAGGATCCGCTTCATTGTTGTAAAAGAAAAAGTAAAAAAAAAACATACTGTGCCTTTAACATGTCCATCTACAAGTGGACATATGTACCAGGTCATGCTGGCACCTGGTGATCCACAGATGGCAGCATGACCTATTCCTGTCACTGCTAATAAACTATAAACTATAAACTGTAGCTAACTAAGCAATCCCATAAAAAAGAAATTTAAATGGTTAAAAAAATTATTAATAAAGATCTAATGGCTCCAACGTGATGTTCTGCTCCTCACTCACGGCTGTACAACACTATGATGACAGGTGCTACTGTCTCTTCTAGTGCACGGTGTCACCACTTGGCACTGTGTTGGAAAAGTCCAGCTACTTAAAGTGTCTCATCTGCAGCTGTCAGTTCTGATTCATTGCAAACCCTCCAAAAACATTCATATTCTGGATTAAATTGGATACACCTGAGGGCGTTACATAATTGCAGAAATTAAAATGTGGAGATGTTGCCCATAGCAACTAATTAGATTGAAGCTGACATTTTTGAAACTGTGTGCTGTGAACATCGAAAATAAGTTATATTTTTAAGGGAAACCAAGTAGCCAAGTTTGACTGAATTTCAAACTACAGTATACATATATCAAGCATATGTTTTAGTGGGTAGCGGGTTTTGGTTCCTTGGGGTCTTTTCAGATTTCTATTTTTCTACTTGGCCATTGCAGGAAAGCGATCAACGTCATGTGGGTTCATTCATCCAGCTCACACCTATATATATTAGCGATGCACAAACAGTAACATATTGTATTGATGTTATTGATTTTATCATGGTATACAAGCAGTGTCTCGACCTTGGTGAAAAACAGGGTTATGAACATGGATCACTGGATCGGTTAGAAGGTAAAAACACAGATTATATGTAGGTTTTATAAGCAATTTGTTAGTTAGTGCACAGCACAGTGATTCAAGTGGTTAGTAGTTCTGCCTCACATCCTCAAAGCCATAATATGATTTACAAAGACCTCTCACACTCCAATGAATAACATAATGTAGTAAAACATTATAGCGCATTATTATTGTTATTATTATTATCAGTAGGTTAGAACAACCTATACACTCCTTTTACCTCTTTAATAGATCCAATGCTCACCACGTTAAACAAAACAGACTTCCCAGAAAGACAAGACCCAAGAAGTCACATTAAACACGACCATCACAACGCGATATGGATCAAATCAGTCAACCTCCACCTGACCCATAGCAATACACACTACTACTTTGCCAATGCTTTCCACTGATCATTAATAACTACTGACCAATGCCACCTAACAAGATACTCATGTGGAGTCCATGGGGAGAGGGTGTCAGCAGCCCATGGCATTAGAATTAAATGAAAAAGAAGCTCCTGAAAATCAAAATACAGCAACATATACATAGTATAAAAAATACAATTACGTGCTGTACCACCCCAAACATTATTGACAAATTCCTGACTTCAATTTCACATTATTATATGGAAGCAGTATTTCAAAATGCATTTATTAACTTCAAAATGTCAACAAACAATAAGTAAAGAGTAATAACCTTGTAATCATGTTACTACTATAAAAAACTTCCCAAATAAAAATTGCTTTGTGAAATCGTAGTTCAAGTTTACGCAGGTCTGTTTTATTTGCTGTAATAATGAAACGCCACTAAATACGTGGGAGACTGCATCCACCAGTAGCGTGTTGTTTAAGAATAAAGATGAGAAGTACATTCCTTTTACACCTTTACGCTGAACTTAAGGATCTTCTAGTCACACTTGAGGAAACATTTCCCTTTTAGCACCATGGAAACTTGTTCAGACGTCTGGGATGCCGGGTGTAACTCAGACCACAGCAATATAAAGCATACCACACCAAAGAGTGGTGCTTCAAGGCTTTTGGGTCAGATCGAGATCAAGAAATAACACACTGAATACCATTTAAGGGGTTGATCAAGAAACGCGTGATCCAGCATTACCTCTTGATATGTACGCAACATGAGGGCCTAAATTTACTAAGCAGGGTGGTTGCAGGGAGATTGAAAAGTGGTGATGTTGCCCATAATCAGATTTGAGCTCACATTCTCCAGTGTGTAAAATGGAACTGAGAGCGTGAATCTGATCTGGTTGCTATGGGCAACATCCCCACTTGATGGGGATACTCAATTCCCGGTAATCCAGACCCAAACTCAACCCAGTTGAGTTCTGAAATGCTCTTCTGTGGCAGGTAAGGGCTTGGAGGAATATAGTCCATGTACAATAAGACAGAACTTAGCAGTGCTTTCAGTAAGACAAAGGTGATGTTAAAATCTAGGAAGGGGTTACAATTTCATACTTCAAAGCAATATAAAAGTGGAATTGCTGCTGGAGCAGTGTAAAGGTAGGAACTCAATTTTAACAGTTGTTAATTAAAAAAACAATTATCTACATTTTTATTTTGGCTTAAATCGATCTTTGCTGATTAAGCTCTCTAACACTTTATAACCACCATTTCCAATAAACATTACAGTGTATTACCATCCTCTTGCACAACATATGTGGTCTCCTAGCTGCTTAGATTTGTCTGCTTTGTGCAGACCTGATCCAAACCTGATCCAGACATAAATAGATTTGTCTGTAGGTAAGTAATTTGTGATTCTATTGTTTCTCCCCAGCCCCTACTGTACAATGAAAATGCNTAAAGCCGCACTCCACCTACATTACTATGATCATACAGAAAAGGCTATAGTGGCGCAGTGATGTACAAGGTCAGATGTGTGGTGCTGGATGCTCATAATGAATGACAAGATTACAAGCTGAATGATTTCAGGAGCAAAATTATAGACATGTTCAATGTAAGAGTTAATGAATAGACCAAGAGAGCAGCAGGAAACAGATGATGCAAGGGATTATTTTCTTAAATATTGGCAAGTAAAACCAGAATCTGGCAAAACAGGAGACTATTTAGAATCATTTAAAATAAAAAAAGGCTCAGGCTTCACTATCTCTCATGAAGTGGCCTAGAGCAGAAAAGTGCTGAAAATGTTTACTTTTTAAGGGGCAGAGCTTCAGGAAAAATTTGCACTCCCAAGGTGCCATAATTGTGTTTTTCCCAAACCTGTTTCTGTTCAAAGTCTTTCTGATCAATTAGGGAAATGTGCAAAAGCAAAGGTAACACGACAGAAATGCAAGTTCAGCCAAATTCTGAAGCGTGCCCAGTATAATCTCTTTTGTATATACCAATTCATGACATTATTTTATTTCTAATATTTCACACTGACCGACATTTAAGACTACACAATGGTACGGTTAGCAATCAGGAAAGCGCTACTGGTTTCGATTGGATAATTGTTGCAATATAACATATACACTGTGGAAGGTCACACCACAAATGTGTTCAGTTTAAAGTAAAGTCTAGTTACATTAATACATGAGCAAAACAAAATATCAGCAAGACACCTTTACTGCAAGGCAGAGGCAAAATATCTCCACGGTTAAATGTCACATCCAATATGCAGTTGTATGAAGGAAAACCAGAGACTAATTTCATGAATCATGTAGACGAGTATTTAATATTTGGTTTGCAGTCAAACTTGAATGTAAAGAAAGTCAAGTTTTATTTCATAAGAGAGAAACACATGGTGTTGATGAGAATAATGGTAATGATGGGTGATTAGGGGACAAAACTTCACATTTTGCCTTTCAAATATTACCCATTGTGTGGCTACACCTGTGCAGGGATTCAAGCTATTGTCATCCCATCACAAATTGGTAATGGAATGAACGTAGAGACAAAAAGATCTCGACAAAGGTCATTCTACATTGCTGAAGGCATCAGATAATTTATTGGAAAAATAACATCTTACAAAGTAATTGCTATTGTGTCCTGTAAATGCCATTAGTTCATTCACTTAGTGAACCTGAATAGCAGAAATGTGAAAGCAATGATGTTGACCAAATCAAATAATAAAGGACAGGAGAGCCAGAGTCCCCATTACCACTCTAAAGTTATACTACTCACCATAGTCAGCGTTTTTTCCCGGACTACATTAGGAATGCCAATCTACAGTGACATGGTGACATAACTCAGGTACGTAAACAAACATATGCCTTTCTCTTACATCTTTAGATTATAGATGTTGCCCATAGAAATCAGATTCTACTTGACATTCCTAGTATGTAATAGGAAAGTAAGAGCTTAAATCTGATTGGTTGCTATGGGCAACAGCTCCATTTTTCCTTTCTCCTTTCTGCTGTTTAGTATATTTAGCCCCAAATCTGATGGCTATCCATAATAAACATTATATTTAAAAAAAAAAAAACAATAAGCCCCCCACATATTTAAATGTAGTATGTGGGGGGAGCTGACTTGTTGTCGAAAAGTGAAGTAGCTTTTAATGTATAACAACGTTGCCAAAAGCCAGGATACTGGGAAAATTGCCTGAAATTCATGAGTCTCCCGGGAATTCTGGGAGAGTCGTCATCCCTTGGTCTGCTATGTGAAGCAAGATTCCCTTAGAGGGTCCAAGTCAGTTATATATGTCCTCCCATCACTGAGCCTTGTCACACCCCGGCAAGTAGCACCCTTAAACATGTGCTTAATGGAATACACACTGCTGATTCAATTTCTTAAAGCAAAGAAATCAAGGACCATTATATCAAATGTACAAAAATCTCTCAGGACAAAAATGTGGCAGTAGACATTAGGCACAAAAGACATACAATAACATGACACATAAGTTACAAATAAGGATGTCTTTCCTCTTACAATAACAGCCGACCTCTGATTATTCCTGACTTGCATTATTTGTTTTGGATGCTTTCCTAGACTTATAGGTAATTTCAATGCTCTCTCTTTTATTCTATTGTCTTTTTGAGTTAGCCAGAAACGCTGCATGTTCCAGGAAAGTAGATCAGTTTCCTTTTTTACTTGTTTGTGGTCATTTCAGAAAGGATGTTGCTGACAACCACCCCACGCACAGGAGCAGTGTAAACAGCACGAATTTCACAGCTCCTGCACCGCCTACAGGTAAGTATGTTAAAACTACCCCTAACCCAACCCTTAAACTACCCTAAACCTAACCTTCCCCTCCCCTCTGCCTAACCTTAACCTTCCCCTCCTGTAGCCTGACCCCAACCTTTCCCTCTCTGCTGTCTCACCCTAACCTTCCATTCCCCACAGCCTAACCTAACCTACCCCTTCCCGCTGCCTAGCCCTAACCTACCCTTCCCTCCCGCCTAACCTTAACCCTCCATTTCTCACAGCCTAACCTTAAGCTTTACCTTCCTTCTGACTAATCCTAACATTTTCCAGGGTTGGCAGCTTTCAGCATACTACTCCATTCATATAAGTGATTGTCGGTATATCATTATTTTATTATCAACGTTTATTTATAAGGCGCCACATAGTTTCTGCAGCACCGTACATACTGAGTATGTGAAAATAGATCTATGTCAAAAATGGAGCACTGCATCACCTCTGAACCGTTAGAAAGGATTTAGCATTCTAAGACAGTAGCTACATTTTGTATATGTAATACATTCTGTATGCATTATGGTTTCCTAGTCATTATTTGTGCAAGACCCCCTCCATATGTGAGTATTGATTGCTAGATTTCATTTTATTTTCTGAAGCATTGTCCATGTCAAATAAAAAACACATACATTTATTTTAAATCAACATTTTTATCATCCTTTACTGCTTTATTGATTTTTAACTATGGGATCTATATATTAAGAAAAAACATTTTGCCTATAAATCCTGACCTATGTGGGGCTGGAATGTCTTAATACTGAACACTTGGCTGGATTCTGTCCTGCAGTGAAGGCAGGGCTGGATTTACAATGGGACTACATCCCCAGGCCTCCATTGTCAAAAAGGCCCATAACGCTTCACATAATGGTGTCATTATGATGTAGGAAGGCACAGTGTGACTAAGAAGGACACAGTGTGAATAAGTGGCCAACATAAGTTTCATCACATCACGAACAACAGTGGTCACACCTACTCATTAATGGCCACTTCAATAGGCCTTTAATCAATCTCAGCCCCAGGCCCTTGCCAAGTTTCCCTGAATATCAGGGAGACTCCCTGAAAAGTGGGTGATCTCCCTGACTCCCTGAAGTGCTGGATAATCTCCCTGATGCTCATTCAGTTCAAGAAAACATTGTGTAATGATGATAGAATTCATTAATTGGATCATATTTCTGTAAAGATAAACTAGTGTCAGCGGATCCTACTTACGACTTTCACAATAAATGGTGAAAGTGATTATCAACTGACAATTTAACAAACAATAAATACTGATGATACCATTTTTTATTGTGAAATTGTTCTGATGGACTTGTTAGACACACCCATGGGTGGAGCTATCCGCTGGACACACCCCTTTGGTGGCCCAGGTTACACCCCTTTTGTGCAGTACCTTAGTGCTATCACAATCTCCCTAATATTCATTTGCAAAAGTTGGCAACCCTGCCTTAATTATATTTACCAGGGATGCCTTGGATCAAGACAAGAGAAGACCACCCAGGATTGTCATAGACAGGCAGATGGCATTTATTTTTTTGATAATTAACTTATAATAACTTATAATAATAGCAGACATGCTATTTACTAAGCAGGGACATTGAAAAGTGAGGATGTTTCCCATAGCAACCAATCAGATTCAGGCTCCCAGTTTCATTTCACATACTGGAGAATGAGAGCTCGAATCTGATTGGTTGCTACGAGCAACATCGCCACTTTTCAATCTCCCTGCTTAGTAAATTTAGGCCATTTTGTCTTGGATTTAGGGATAGTCCCAGTCCTGTGTCTGATTTAAGAATGTGGAAGGACATAACGTTCCTGAGTAAACAATGGAATGATCACAAGAAAAGATGAGATATTGGGAGAGTTGAAACTATGTCAGGAAAAACAAAATCTCTCTACTGAAAACTAGTGTTGAAGATTACAGACCAGATAATAAGCTGTGCAGTATGCAAAACCAAAGTATTTTCCTTGCTTTCAAAAGGGGATGCAGTCGCAATTGCCACAGCGCCATTTTCCACGTTTAGTTGTTGGCTGTGTCTATATCAACATACAGAGTACCCCGGAAATAGTATGCTGACTGGCAGGTTAGGGTTATGCAGCAGGGATGGGAAGGTTAGGCAGTGAAGAGGGGAAGGTTAGGGTTAGGCAGCAGGGATGGGAAGGTTAGGCAGTGAAGAGGGGAAGGTTAGGGTTAGGCAGCAGGGAATGGAGGGTTGAGGCTGCAGGTAGGGGAGGGTTGGGTTACACCGCAGGGATTGGGGGATTGGGGTTTGGTAGGAATGAATGAGGGGTTAGGGATGTGTAAGGGGAATGGTGGTTGGGGTTAGGCTCCGTTCGAAAAATGTTATTTCTGTGCTCCGACTAACATTATTTATACCTGTTTTACCCTCATTATCAAACTGTGTATCAGACCCCACGGTGCTTATGAAATGCCCCTGTGCCCTGTTTGACACCCACAGGCAACATTATTATCAGCTCACGATGACTCCATCTCTAAGTTATTAGCAGCTGAGCAGTAAACATCTATGTTCTTCCTCGGCACAGATCAATACATATGCTGGGAAAGCGCCTTAAACATTATAAATGTAATTCACCTGGATAATTATTCTTATTATTGAAAGCATACATTGTTTTCACTTGGGGGCTGCTGCTGGCAGTTCAATTCAGAATAATACTTTAAATAAAGACATTTATAAACAGACTCAGAAGAGATAAGTTGTTGCTGCCAATAGGAGTTATACACTGATATCTGTAACACTTGTTTGTTTGGGGTACAGGACCGATTTATTCGGTAACCTGTCTGGATTTTTCTTGTATATGTGCCCGTTATCAGTAACGTATGCTATAAATTAACAGCAGTAAAAAAAACAATAGATATATGTGGGTTTCCATCTCGACGATCTAAATTGCATCAAATGGTTGTGGCTGGATATGGACGACTGCCTGCAAATGTTGATATTTTCCTGCTCAATGGCACCGGTCATGTGTCTCTTTGGGCTCTAAGTTTTAATCCTAAATCTACAAATTCTAATGTTAAACCTCCCCTAATCCTCTGTTTCCTGCAACCTAACCCTAACCGCACCTTCCCCTCACTGCAGCCTAACCCTCACCTTCCCCTCCTTGTAGCCTAACCCTAACCTTCCCTTCCTGCAACCTAACCCTAACCATACCCACCCCTTACTGCAGCCTAACCCTCACCTTCCCCTCCTTGTAGCCTAACCTTCCCTTCCATGTAGCCTAACCTTAAGTTGTCCCTTTAGCACAGACCTATTTGAAAATGGATACTTTGTCAAACTCGAAACACTGATATAGTACCCAGTAGAGATAGAAATACATTCTGAACACCAACTGTTGGCGGCATTAGTGGCAAAATAGCTATAGCCGAAGTGGTTGATTCTCAGGTATATATATATATATATATATATATATATATATATATATATATATATATATATATATATATATATATATATATGATAGCATGAAAACGTGTTGGACTAGAGGAGTCTCTCCCTCCCCCACACACCTTCCATGTAGAACTAGGCTTGCTTTGTTGATCCAACGAGAGGACTTTCATAGTAGAGGCTCACAGTAGAGAACCCTATAATATTTAAATGTATTTATTTATTGATCAATGGGTTGGTGACATAGCACAAATTATGGGACTGCCCCTTATTTCTAAGGGGTAAAAAGGGTTGCTTTATAAAACATGACATTTCGGCTGTATCATATAAAGAACACACCACTAGCCATGTTTAGGAAAACTGGGTCACTGACTAATAGTGTATTAGGTTGCAAACAGATAAATCTATGATTTCTGCTGAAAAGACAACAGACAATTTAGCTGCAGGAGATGTATTGATATTGTATGAAACAGACTCACACACTGTTCTGTCCCAATCATCTGCGGAAACATGACAGTTTATGCTTTTCATATTGCTTGTGAGCCATGATAATGATTAGTCACAATTAAATATTGGACTTGGACACAAATGTGACAGTAAATGCAGGTATGGCATTTCATATTATAAGCTGTTTTCACGGGTCAGTTTTGATATTCAATGGCTTTTATCAGGGGCATATGCAGGATTGTGGAAGGGGGGGGTTCCAAATATTTATATACACACAGTATATACAGGGCTTCTATTCTTTTATTTTGGTATTTTGAGCTTTTTTATATTCATATAAATATCAGTAAACGCAGGATTCTGGAAGGGTGGTTTCTAAAGCATGTGTGGTGTTGTGGAGATGGTGCACCATATAAAGTATATATTGGGTATATTAGGTGCCAGGGGTATATTTGGGAATATAGTAGTCATACTGTTTTTTATAGTGTAATCTCCAAACCATTAACCCGCATATATTACCATATGTGATATACCCTTAACCCATTTATACTTAATATATACTTTATGTAGTGCATCATTCCCAGCCCCATGATATAGGGGTCTGGAATAGACACACTATATAATATACATACTACATACATATTCGGTACATATTGCCATATTGGGTATATTCATATATACATATACATTTAGTGTCTGGGAATGGGACTATATAATGTCACTCCTAAATCTTCATATGCCACACACATTGTTGAATGCCAGCTCCTAATACTTAATATAACCCGCATATAATACAACAACAATAAGGGGGGTTACCAGAAACCCCTCCTGCGTTTGCCTCTGTTTATAGAGCAAAATATATCAGGGCTGATCCACATGCCACGGTATCTCTGGATGACTAGGAAAGAGTGGCACATACAATATGGAGACAAGGAGGCTTGGCATATGGCATATGCTCACCTATGTATTGATCCCATTACCCATCATAGGTATAACAATTCAATCCTGCAATGAATTCTTATACTCAGAAAAGGTCATAAGAACTTCACAATGACAGGGGAAGTCAAGCAGATCCATGTACAGTTTGGTTGTCATCTCTAGCTATATCCAGGACTTAAAAATCCAGCAAAGGTAATGGAGAGGCTGCACATGCTGCCCATGCTGCAGCATTGACATTGTACCAAATAAAATATTTTTATTTATTTATTTTTTTTGCTATTGTCATTTTAATACCATTTATGAATTAAAAATACATTTGTAGATCTCTAACTCTGCTAGTTACTTTCTAGTCAATTCTTTCCTGACTTGACATAATATTTTAGCTGTGCTTAAAAATATTTGCTCAGAGTACACAACAGTTTTAAAAACCATTCACCCCTGATCAATAGAGACAGAAAATGACAGTACTTACTCAAACCTGTGATTTACAGCATTTTTTTATGTATCTGCAGCTATTGAGAACACATTGTGTTATTTGTAGTTATATGGTGCCCTCCAGTGGCATGAAGTGGGTATAAAGGTTCCTAGTACATGACGTTTCTTGTGTTGTAGCGCCACACTTTGGTAGAATGGAGTAAAGTCATTTGTGCAGCAACTTATGTTGTTGTAGATAAGATAGCAATAATAAAGTGATATATATCATATACAGCACTACACTACAAGTATTTCTGGTATTTTCACTATTTTATATGATATAATGATAATACCTATGAATCTTTTAACATATATCAGTCGGTCATATACACACCTATGCTCCAGCAAGGAGACTTGGGAAACATGCACATTTACTGCATCGGTCCAGTTCGTACTAGAAATGTTGGCCAGAATATCTTCCCTTCTATTGGCACAAATTCTAGCACTAGCTGTCCCCTGCTGGCAGAGTTATGGTGGTGGAGTGCATGGCCAGCACAGAACACCACAAAGCTGTCAGCTGCTGGAAACGTATTTATAAACTGCTCTCTGAACGCATAGGGCCATATGTACTAAACTACAGAAAAGAAAACTAGAACAAGCAATCAGATACAAGTTTAAACTTTCCTATTACATATATACCCCATATAGACTGCATGCAAAAAGCCAGGCTCTCATGAAAAACCTGGGCTTCATGATAGACCTGGCTTTTTGTATGCAGTCTAAATGGAATGGCTCTTTCTAGCCAGGTCTTAGGCCCAGCTAAAAAGAAGGGGGTTCCCTTAAAACCCGGGTCCAACTCTGCCTTTGCATGGTGCTGACCCAAGAAACCTTAAAAGTTGGGTCCAACGCTTGCACAGTGTTGACCCAGGTAACTCCGAGGGTTTGAAATGCGTGCTGGTAATGTGAACGTGATATAGGTGGTCTCAATGTGAGAAAACACCATAGGGCTTATTTTAGGGGTAGGGCTTATTTTAATTAACATTGACAGAGATTTATATAAACAGTCCTGCTTTTACCCGATTATACCCCCCAGCCCTGCTTTTATACCCATCATTTCCCTCAGTCCTGCTTTTTATTTTTTTCAAACTGGGAAATTCACTAGGGCTTATTTTCGAGGTAGGGCTTATTTTCAGGGCAGGTCCTATTTTCCGGGTTGGGCTTATTTTGGCCAGTTTTACAAAAATTAGGGTATGCTTATTTTCGGGGTAGGTCTTATTATAGGGGAAACACAGTAGATGATGCCAATCTCCTCTTATGTTTATTCATCAGCGTTATACTGACGGAAATTAAAGAATACCAAGGTAACACATTCGGTTTCTGACTCAGTTTAGAACTATGCTACAATACAAAGAGTGCAAATTAATTTGAACCTTTATTACGTACAGAGAAAATACTTTTCTTTTGCTGTACTTCCGCCCACGCACTTTTAATTTGCATCCCTGGAGGTTTCCGAGTTCATTCTTTATTAAATAAATCTGAGATACTCCAATTTCCTTAAGTAAGAAAGTATTTCATTACTGTCAACACAATCACAGACAACAACGAAGAGAAGTTACATTGACATTATCATCATGAGATTACAAAAGTGCAGATGTTGCTTCCTCTGTGCTGCAAATCTTGTACATCTGTGTGCATGTGTTTTAAAGTGTGTGTGTGTGTGTGTGTGTGTGTGTGTGTGTGTGTGTGTGTGTGTGTGTGAGTACCTCCATACTGCCACTTTTAGGGATCTGTTACTATCTATACAGCTTAATCCTGATTGGAGCAGAGGCTGGGTGTGGTGTCCAATCATTGCGGCTCTGCTATGCTGTATATTACCAATACAGAAGGTTTAATGGGAGCTCCAGGGAACTGACTCCTTCTGTCACTTAGCTCAGGCTGAGGAACGAGCCAGAATTGGGCAGGGTCCATATAATCCTATAGCACTGCAAGGTGGATTTCAGCTGACAGGAGGCGAGGGATTCTGCAGATCTCTTGTTGTGGATTTCCGAAGATTCTCCCTCACCTTCAGGAACTCGTGGACGTGTGACTCCTCACCGTTGGCAGCTTTCTGTTCCCTCTGCAATGTCAATAGAAAACAAGTAATGAATTATTCATTGCCATGTGTCCCTGATAAACATAAGAGCTAAACCAGTTGGGTTTTAAGCTGGGCACACAACACACAGCATTGGGTGGCCCAATAAACTTGGGAAATGTTGCGATATCAGCACCACACACTTATCCTGCAGGGACCAATACATCTTGTAGTAGAGATGGTAGGACTAGACTGAGGTTAGGGTTATGGTTAAGGTTCAGGTAGGGCTAGGGATGGGCTGCGGTTAAGGTCAGACTACAGTTAGGGTAGGTGTTTAGAGAGTGGCTTAGAATGCTGTAACAATTATACGTACACTAGTGTTATCGAGTTTATGAATTTCGATGACAATATAACTAACATTAAAGACCCTATATTAGTTATCATAGAGTATGTACATTGTGCAGTACTGATAGGGCATGCATACCTCTTCTCTTCGAAGCTGCCACTTCTGTAGTTCCTGCTGTAGAGGACAGTGGGACATCTTAGTATCCTGGGTTTCCTGCCACTGAAACCTTCTCTTCTCCATAACGCGTAAGAGTTCAGGCTTACTGTGCAAAACCAGGCCTCTGCAAGAGGAACAGGATACATAACTTAACCTATGCACAGCTGGACCATAGCCACACATTGCAACCTACTTCTTATAGGTGACCAGCAGTTCCCGGTGCAGTTCCTGGTGGGTGCGTGATGATTTTGCAGGATTATCTGGTTTGTAGGGAGCATTCGTTTGAGGCAACATGGAGACTGAGTCACATGACTCTTCCTTCCCTGCAACTAAAGCAATGAAGGAAGCAAGATGAATTTAACTAGGACTCCTAAAAAATGAACTCCAAGACTAAACAATTAGGTAGTGGGATCAGTTTACTAAGATAAGATATAACTGTGGTTAAGCAAAAGCATATTGCAGAAGGCTTGTTTCATCTAAGCTCTTGCTACAATGGTCATGTGTCAACTAATTTACAAATGAAGAGAATAAACAGTGTGTTTGCTTGAGGTGCTATCTATATGCAAAAAAGGCTCAACGCACACTGAAAAAAAGGTCCACCAGACCCTCAAAAATGATATGGGTAAAAGTGTAATGGGAGCTCTTTAGGTGTGATCTAATATATGAGTCAGGCATACATTCCCTCAACAGTCTGTATAAAAGAATGTTGGTGTGTCCGTGTCCTCCTCTTTTGGGGATACAATTATCTCAAAAAACAAAAATAAATAGTGGCATTAGGAACATATCATAGAAAATGATGAAATTGTAAAATTATTTTTAGAATAAAAAAATAATATTTAATCTATACCAAAGAATCCCAAGAAGTCCCAAGGGGGACTCGAACGGCATGTAGGATGCAGTCACGGACTGGCAGCTTGTACCCGGGTAGCGGGTTGGAAACGTCCGTCTAGATGGAAGTGTTGATAAGACTGTTGTGTGGAGGCCTGGTGTGCACATGTATAGATGGCAGGTATGTCTCTTTTCAGGCTGTCAAAACTGCTCGCTGTAGCGGTTTTTACAGCCTCTAGAAAGAAACATCACCTGAAAGTCCAGGTGATAACCAGACAGATGACCAAATTCTGACTGTACCTACACAATATTTCCTTAGGTTGACATTGACTTGTGTTGCTACAGGAAACTGCATATATGCATGATCCAAAGCATTACAGGTACCTTCCAGTCCATAGGCTATTATTAAGAAGATATGATCGTAGCTAAGGAACAAAAATGTTGTAAACCTACTGTCCTATCAAACATTAAATTAAGGACTGTACACTAGATTGGATTAAGGGACGGATTAAGATCCACATGGGCCTGGGGCTGAAAATGATGGAGTGACCATTGGAGTGACCATTGAGGCGTGGGTGACCATTGTTGTGTGTGGTGGTGAATTATATGTGGGCCACTTAATCACACTGTGCCCTTCCATATCACATTATTCCCTAATTCATCATAGGGCCCTGCCCCAATTGATTCATTTAAACATTCAAATTCTCAAATTATTTTTTCTTTGTATAAAACCAATTTATTTTAATATTAATTCTTAATTTGTTTTCACACCTAATTATATAGCAAGTAAACACAAATTTTGCTCATTAAAAACCCATATATTCAGGAACTGTTCTGTTCAGTTTAAGAAACGTGTTTAAATATACTCGTATTTCTTAAATAGAGCAGAGCTACAATTAAATATATGGTTTATAATGAGATAAAATAGGCAAGCGTGACAATTAAGTGTTGCTATTAGAATAAATTGGTTTTTGTCAAGAGAAAATATGAGATATTAACGTATACTTTTAGCTTGATAAATATGTGGTATATACTTACAATATTTGTTAAAGTTTGGACTGATTTCTTTTGATTACAGTTTCAAACTTTTTTTTATGGCCCACAGATTTTTAAAGGAATACCAGCCCTTGTTTCATGTGATGGTATGCCAAATCAATGCATTGGCTAATGTGCATACACTTGGAGACCAAGCAGCCTAACTCACCTTTTTTAATAATGGGTAGAGGGGCCGTAATACCAAAGGGCATACGTAACGAGGATAAGACTTGACATTTTGCCCACATCCACAACTCTTGCGACATCCTGAAAATACATACAGGGAACTCATCAACAGGTATTCAATAAAGGAGAAGCAAAACTGTCATGTTATAATTTAAGCAGACTGTGTTAGCCTCAGTAGTGTATATATATATATATATATATATATATATATATATTTGCATGAACAAAACTTTTTGAACTTAATCCAGGATTAAGCGGAAGTAGGCAGTATTATTAATGCTAAGTGGCCTCCACAGTATCCACACTTCCATCCCCAGAAATAGTGTGGCCTGTCAAGACATGGTCAATTGCACGCCACCCCCTATGTGACATCGCTTGTCATACAGCGGGCTGATGCACAGGGAAAGGCTGGTGTGCAGCCTGGTATCACTCTCCAGCAGCATGGATCGGTGGTGACCAGGGCCGGACTGGCCATCTGGCACTTCTGGCAAATGCTGGGGTGATGGGCCACTACCAAGTGCTACTGAAGAGCTTTAGCCATCCACCAATCAGTGTGCTGACAGCCATTCACTGGCTGCTGATTAGGAAATAGAAGGGGATAACTATCAGCAGTCTGATGCCTGGGCTCCTTTTTTGTCCCAGTCCGGCCCTGGTGGTGGGATACTGTTAATACATACTGCTGAAGAACTAAGGTAAATATTGGAAAATCCCTAATCTTAGTAGAGATTTAGGGGTATATTTACTTTGCGGTGAGATTGCAGTGAGATTGGAAAGTGGGGATGTTGCCCATAGCAACCAATCAGATTCAAACTCTCAGTTTCATTTTACACACTGGAGAACGTGAACTCGAATCTGATTGGTTGCTATGAGCAACATCCCCACTTTTCAATCTCACTGCAATCTCGCCTCTTAGTAAATATACCCCTTATGTCAGAATTATTTACATGCGACCAAAAGTAGTAGTTTCTACTACGTCATTCTGGTCATTTCAGCTGCTATTATAGGGACTTCCAGCGCCATGTAGCTTCTATAATGACATTGCTGATAGCACGGTCTCTGTATAGCAGCCGTAAGACCTTTAAGAGTAGAAAACTGATCCAGCATTTTTTCTTAAGTATATGTCTACAAGACTAAAAGAGTTTCTCAAGAGCCTAGTGATTACCGCTGCTTGGTTTTACCTTCCTGAAAGACATTACAGAAATCAACAAGCTATTACAAGAATCAATAACGGCAGCCTGCAGTTTATTATATTCTTTTTGTATGACAAAGGAACCGGTACTTGTCTATGGTTAGAAATAGATGCAACTACACCATTGTAGTGAAATAGTTTATAACCATACCCTGTTCACAGTATGCCAGTATATATCATAAAATAAGTTCTGCTCCAGGTAGTCACCTAACCAAGGTGCTGAAAAAAGTTTCCTCCAGTATATGCTGTATATCATTAAACAATGACAAGACAGAGGATTTATTGATAGCTAAGTACTGTCACTCCTCCTCACAGACTCTTATTGCCAGCCAGGAGAAGCGGCAGTGCTATGCTATCCAGGGCCAGGACATCTAAACTTCAGCAAGGGAGGCTGCCGGGCTTATTTAAATTCACTTAGACGCCAACAATGACGCCAATTACCACCCGCTTGCATTCTTTCCTATGCAACAACCATTTATTTATTTATTTACTATTGTAGTCTATTAGCGCTTTATGTTTTCCAAGTATATACTGTTTCTGCTTATATCTATCCTGTGGGGCTACCCAAGCTCTCCTTTATACAGCAGCTGTTTTTTCCATATATTTTTACACACTTATTAACAATTCATTTGAACTAAACTTGATTACAGCGCTGATCAGACGAGCCACTACACCATTGTGTTAGTGCTGCCCGTTATTTTATTCTTGTAATTTTGGGTAAATAAACACAACAATCTTCCTGGGGTTGTATACACATAACAGAGTTTCTGATAGAAACCTGGGACTTTTGCAGTGCTCCTGTACATCCAACCCAGGTTTCTCATCCAACCATAGCGATGGCAAAGTTCTGGATTTCTTCCCATATTACTATATTGTTGCTCTAGTTACTCTAGTCAGCCTAGATTCTGTGTAAAGTATTTAATGCTATGGGTGTACATTAACCACATCAGTCATGTTGGATCTAGCTCAAAAGAAATTTGACTGATTTTTCCAACAATCTTGCAATATTTGTATTATTAACAGAATGTTACTAGGACAGTACCTGCATTGTGGAGCTATAGGAGGCTTCATTCTCCATTGCTGGTCACTGTTGGAGATAAAAAAAGATTTTATGTACGTTATGCACATCCCCTGTCTGTAATGAAGATATTTAAATGCAAGGTTACAAAACCAATCCAGCTGCTGAGGTGTATGTGTCTAGGTAACATCATCCAGATATTTAATTATGAATAAGAAAGGTTCTAATCTCCAGTTTCACAGCCATTGATAAACACTTTCTGCACAGTAAGACATTAACCTGCTCTGAGCAGAACACAGAACAAGCAGTGCATAGGATGGTTATGCTCTTAATTAGTCCCAGATTTATGATACCAGTAATATACTTCAGGTGGTCACACATGGCGGTATGGGAAGGTAAATTTGAACTGTGCAGATAGATTTATACCCCTTTTCCACTGACAAAACCCAGGTTTAAGCACATAGACCTGGGATTTTGGTGGAAAAGGGTCCCAAGAAATTAAACCCGGGAAAAGTGACCCAGGTTTTTACCCGGAACCAATGCAGGGTTAAACCTGGGTCGCAACAGTGGAAAAGGGGTTTCCCTTTATAACATAGTAGGTAACAATACTCCATTCTGTGGAAATGGTGTCAACCCAGGTTCACCTTGCAATGGAAAAAGTGTCTTTTTTTGAAAAATGCAGGGTACAAACCCAGGTCTGAATCTGGGTTCTTGGTGGAAAAGTGGTATTAGGGTTCAGAGATCTTTCCTAGTTCAACGTTAAGAACTGGATCCAGACCTGTGCAAACCTGTACATACGTACAGGGATCTTATTGTCTGTGCGGAAGAGCTGGAGTTTAGATGTGATCCATATCCATAAGCCATAATGTGATTTACACAGGACCACATATTGCCACTCAAAGTGGCTCATCTACATACTTACCTCTGTCTCATGCAGAGCTTAGGAATGTGGGTGCATCGGAATGCCCCTGCAAACTGATCTCCTTGCATGCAAACTTTGTCCTCAAGAAGATCTGTTTCCTAACATATGCCCAGTGTATGCATAGAGAAATCATTACAAGCTGTATGTATAAATCAGGTGTAATGTGGGAGTTTGTGTACAGTTTTACATTTAATTAAGTTACTTAATTAATGTGTAATAAAACAGACATAAATAGATAGATAGAAAAATATATGAAATAGATAGACAGACAGACAGACAGACAGACTGATACAGATGGTTATATGGTTACTGCAGAGATAGAGCCTGAGACACATCACCATGAGTTGAGTGAAGCCTTGTATAGTGTATACAGTGTGTATGCGTGTGTATAGTGTGTGTATATGCTACTGTTAAAGTGCAGAATCAGATATTCTGCAGATTACCTAGTTTTAACCAAGTTTTAACCAAGTTTATAAAAGCCATCCTCTGTTTTACTAAGAACCACAGCTAGAATCAAGTGGGCATACATTTTTGCTCAACTTTGGGTACTTGATATTATATGTACTTTAACGAATACCTAGTAGGCAATGGATCCATGTATAAATTATTTTTCTTCTATATATTTTTTTTTTATTACTTTTATTATTTTGGTGTGTGTATATTTTTAAGCCCCCCCCTTAAAAATTCTGTTATGGGGCCCAAAAGTTCGAGTTACACCCCTAGATAGATAAATAGATATATATAGATAGATTACTGTGCTCCATATGGATTACAGTCTCCTCATGCAAGCGGGTCCCCTTAACATGTGTGCAAGATATACATGGTGTGTGTGCATAGCTTTGCTTTGCATAGGTGCAAGAGAAGAACTTAAGGTAGACTGTGGCAACACTAAAGCCCTTCTGCATGTAGGAGTGCAGTGGTTGCACACTTTTCATTTGTTTTGGAGGCTAACATAAAGAATATGTTTTTAAGCACTGAGACTATCAAAACTCTGGATGAACTATGGATCAATCCTTTTTGTTAAGATTAGCCATGTCATAGTGACATTGGTGAACCATAAACTTGTGACCAATGACCAGCCGGACATAAAAAGCATAAAAAGCAGTAGTGGTGGCACTAATAGCATCAATGTTGTAACAATAAAACAGAACATTGTAGCATTATCACAGAATGTACAAATATTTGTTTTAAAAAGTGATTATCATTCACTTTATCCTAATATAAAAAGTGTTTACCTCACACGCTTGAGATACTTTAAGGTTTCTCTGCAATGTTCAGTCAGGCCAGCATACGTAATAGGTACTGGCTGTTTAGGTGTTTATCAAATGCTGAATGAAATTCCCCATAGACCTTATCTTTACAAAACAGATGTTCACCAAGAATGTATGTATTATATGGTATATGAAATATGTTTAAATAATAAGTATACAAAGCCTACAGACCCTTTAAAATGGCTGCTGTGAGGTGATTGCATTTTATACGTTCGGGAACATCTGTAAAACAGTTTTGGAGTATTGCAATATTTATCCCGCTGGTTGCCTCTCCAAAAGCACAAACATCCACTATTAAAGCGCTTCCACTTTCTTTTCTGTCATTCTCTGTTCCCTCCACCTCACTAACAAGTCCCTTTTATCACTGGGAAATGTTTCCTGCAGAGATATAACAAGGGATAGTGCCAGATTTCTCTTAGGTAATCAGAGTTTTAGCTTATTTTATTATCTGCATGACTTTTTCACTATTGATCCACTGATTGCAGAAGAATGTTAGGTGCTGACTATGTTTGGTACTTGTTATCTATGTTTCAGTATATTAAGAAAATTGAGAATTAAGACGGAAACCTAAAAGTTTGCGGTGGATCTCCTCTTTGATGCAGGTGCCTATGGGTGAATCAAAGGGGCAGCCTGGTCCTGTTACATGGATAACAAAATAGACACCTGTTCTAGGACTCAAACACCTGAACTTCCCTGGTTCCTGTCTGCAGGCCTGAGCTTCAGAGGCTTCTGGGAAGAACCCAAAAGAACAGTTGACAGCACTATGAGTGTATAAGTACTGACCACTCTTGGTAAAAGTGCTGAGCACTGTCTATAAGTACTGAGTGCTGTTTTAAGCCGTCAACCTCCTATAGCTTCTCTCCAGGGCCCACTCACTTCAAATATAGGCCAACCTCCTTGCTATAGGCATACCACCCAACTGTCCCTATTTTGGGTGACTGTCCCATTTTTCACATTATGATTCTGGTGGTGACCTATTTAGATTAGGGAACTCATATGAATCCTGGTGGGTAATAATACAGCTGTCCCACGTTTGTATGCTATATGCAAAAGCAGCCAGTATATTTCTGCAGGCAAAAAAATATAAATAATTGAAAGAAAGAAAGAAATTACCATATAATACAGAAGCAGACCTGCTTTATTCTACTGAATAGTTGTAAAGAAACGTTTCAACACAAAAATATTATTTAACTTGTGGGAATATTATAGATTTGAATACATCCTACATTCAGCTGTATACCTTATAATAACTTTGGTCTTGCAGATTTTTACAAAACAACTCAAACAATAGATTATATTATAGTGCTTATTGCTCTGTTTAGATGTCATATAAAATAGCCAAGCAGTTCTTATCTGCTGTTAAATTCTGTGTTTATGTGCATTAATTATAGGTGTGTTGCCTGTTGCAAGTCTTACTGTTTTGTCCACTGTTACATATATAGTTACAAAATAAAATCATTACATATTTGGTTTTTCTATGACAGCATGAAGTCCATGTTTCTACAAAAGACATTATGTCAACAGTTGCATTATACTTTCACAGATTACATGTACAATCATTATTTTAAACACACATTCTGTCAGTCACTCTGTTGGAAACATCTACGTGTAATTCCCTAAGCCTGTTATATGACACGTGAGAGAGAACATACATGTGGCGAGAGCTTACATGGTCTTGATGTGTCTTCTGTCTTCTGGGGTCTTTGACATCACCTAACGTTGCTGGGACCATCCAGACAGAATCCAGAGTCTGTTGTGGAACTGTCTGAGCCCCCGTCACAGCAGATCTTCACCTGCTCTAATTTCTGGCTTCATTTCCAGAACATATTAATTATTAATTACTGTCTGTAGTCCACAGGAGTCTAGCACACAGCAGTCAAGTCTGTACAGTTTCAGTAGTGCAACACAAAAATGCTATAGTTTAACAAAGTATAATCCATAGTACTGCACACATGTAGAAATAACAATATAAATTACTAATAGTTTTAGTTGCAAAGAAATTACTTGATTCTTCAAAAACTACAAATTATGTTGATTCAAGAACCTGATATATTTTGGGCAGTGCAAATCTCCCAGGAACTAGTTGAGGCAGCGATTCAATGCTTCAGCCAAAACTGTACCATGAATGGGCAGGGCTTGATGATGTCTGTAATAATTGGTATACATCACTGCTTCTTTTAGCTGATCGAAGAGATTACCAGTGAGAGGTTAAGAGGATAAGAATTCCGGATGGTAATCTGGTTGAGAGTCCTATAATTGATACAGATTCTGATGGAACTATCTTTTTTTTTTTTTTTTACAAAGAAGAAACTTGGCCAGTAGGTGATTTTGAAGGCCTAATAAAGCCTTTAGCCAGATACTCCTGGATGTATTCGTCCATGGCTTCTCTCTCTGGACAAGATAGGGAAAACATTCTACCCTTGGCTCCAGGAACCAGTTCTATTGCACAGTCTTATTAGGCTCCAGGGATGCGTTCTATTCATAAGGGTGATGAGGAGGTAGTACCTCAGGCAAAGACATAGGAGAAGGAGATGTACTGCAGAGGAAGTCCAGCCATGGAGAGGTGAGTACTATGAACTGGCAGGGAGAGGCAGGAGGTGAAGCAGCACGAAGACCAGCTGGTTATCTGTCCTACTGACCAATCAATCTATGGGTTGTGTTTGCACAACCATGCATGTCCCAAAATTAGTGGAGCGGAAGTTTTCAGAGTGACAGGCTCCAATGGTGAGATGAAAGAGAGCAGAGCTCAGGGTAATCTGTTATGGGTTAGTGACATGGTGAAGGGAGACCTCCATCTTCTTGGCCAGAGTAATACCCAGTAAATATCCTGCAGCTCCACTATCGATGAAGTCGGAGATGTCCAAAGTGGATTTGCTCACATGGAGGGTGGCAGGAACAGTAAAGGAATTTTTTGAGGAAATGAGATGTGAACGGATCCCCTCACTCGGGTTAGGCGTTTACTGCCGGTGAAGTGTTGTTGGGACATTAATCAGCTTTATGTCCCCGGTTATCACAATATAAACACAGGCCCATGGCCTGGCGGTGATTCCTCTCCTGTTGTGAAAGTCTAAATGAACCCAGTTGCATCGACTTCTCACTAGAAGGATGGGCTACAGAAACATAAACAGAAGAAGAGCTTGAAGGACTTTCCCTCTCCGCCTTCCTTTCTCAGTTACGTCTGTCCAGCTTGATGGAGAAACACATAAGTTCTTTCAGGGTCTCAGGGATAGCATACTGGATTAAAGCATCCTTTAGGGATTCAGTGAGGCCTGCTTGAAATTGACTCCGAAGGGCTGGATTATTCCATAGGCATTTGGACCCGATCAGGCTCATCATAAATTAAAAATTTATGATGAGCCTGATATATTTGAAAAAAGCATTTGAAAAATGGCGAGCAAGATGATCAGGGGACAAACTGAAGGCCCAGGTCTTCCTCCTTGCAGGAGGAAAATATCAAAGGGTGGATGGGGACTGCCAGCCTCCACAGATTGCGGGGCTTATAAGTAGAGATGTTCACTGACACCCGTGTTTTGGTTTTGGATCTGTATTAACTTCGTGTTTTGGTTTTGGTTTTGGATCTGTATTTTTCTTCAAAAAATGATAAAACTGCAGAATTTGGGCTGTTTTTGTTCCTAAAGTATTATAAACCTCAATAACATTNGTTTCCACTCATTTCTAGTCATGTTTGATAACCTCACAGATCACAAAATAGTTTTCACCTAATTTAAGCCAAAAGGTTGCACCGACCAAGATGACTAAGCTACGNGNCAGTATTGNCACTTAAACTTCCACCATGGCACATCTACTGCCACTGACTATAATGCTATCACCAAGGTCCATGAACTACCCCAAAAAACAAACACAGTTAGCTATGCTCCAAAGACCACAAAATACAAAGACACTGGTCACCATTAGCCAGGGAGGCTTATGGACACCAGTCCTNGGGCTATAGGCTTCCTAATTAATCCCAAACTAATTAGAGGCTGTGACNANGACAATTATTCCATGNAGGGTGTAAAACATATTAGGACAGGTCATCGAGGTCTGTTTGTCCAATCCCTAAGCAACTACGGCAAAAACAGGACAGGTGAAGAAATTCTGAAACATGGTGGATGGCCTGTATAACATAGGACTCTAAGTCAATGGTGGATGATAGGTTGAAGCATATCCTAATATACACTCTAATATCGTGTGTGTGTGTGTGTTTCACAACATACCACAAATCTGGCGTCACTCAGTGGAGGCTGCTTGCCCTGTTGCCCAGGATGTGATGGATGCTGGTCTGCAGTCTGAACAAAAAAAAATTATACTGTATATTAGAGAAATCCAACAGTGTCAC
>JABWIB010000669.1:47835-64888 GCA_016617825.1 Platyplectrum ornatum | reverse complement strand
CATGCCCACCTTAATGACAGCCTCCCCACTCCCCCCCCATGCCCACCTTAATGACAGCCTTACCTGCCCCCGTGGCACAGTAAAATGGCTCTTGAGATCCGGCACCTCGACGAGAGATCCGACAGTGCGATGATGACGTCTGACGTCATCGTCGCATCCGAACAAGCAGAGGGGGGGGGTTGGTTTGGTGGGCCTATTTTGCAGTTGGGCCTGGAGCTGAAGCTCCATCAGCCCCATTATTAATCCGGCCCTGGGTCAGAGTTGAAAATATAGTAGCTATTTTTGAATCTTTAAAAATTGACTCCGGTCCCCCAAGAAACAGTCTGGCATGGGCAAGAGGCAAAAGTACCAGAGGTTGCCTAATCTGCAGGTTAGTGACATAACTCCATAATGTAATTACAGCAAGGAAACTCTGGGCTGGTTATAATGTTAGGACTGGGCACCAGGGCACGCGAGGAGTATAACTAGAGTCTGGTTTTCACTGGCACCTCTAGTGGTGATGATAGGCTGGAGCTGCAGGACTCTGGTAGGTCATGGCCCCTAGTGATTGGATCATCCTATGATGTAGGATGGGGGATGATGTACAATAGATATGATGTAGATAGATAGATAGATAGATAGATAGATAGATATGAGGTAAATTTATACATCGACAAATAGATATAAGGTAAACAGATATAAAGTAGATACATAGGTACATTGATAGATAGATAGATAGATAGATAGATAGATAGATAGATAGATAGATAGATAGTGTGACAGGGTCACTGGGTATGTTTGTGAAGGGAGGTATATTTCTCCCAGGTTAATTGCCTGTATAGGCCCAGGGGGAATGTGTTTCAACATGGGAGACATTTTCCAATAGTTCTCAAGCTTTTGCTAAAAGCTGGTAAGGGTCCACTGGGGTGGATGGTTGGAAGTGAGGGAGGGTCCACCATCCATTAGGCCCAGTCCAAGTCTTTTGGGCTCTCTGGCTGCTGCCAGACTTATTAGGGCTAACACCTGTTAGCTAATTGTAAAAGGCTAGGTGAAGCAGACATGCTCTCACTGTCCAGGCAAGGACTACACAGACGGTGTGTCTGGTTGTTGATGCCACAAACTGGTATATAAATCAACAGATAGATATGAGGTAGATAGATAGATAGATAGATAGATAGACAGACAGATAGATAGGAAATAAATAGATAGATACATATGAGGTAGATAGATACATAGATAGATATATAGTAGAAGAAGTCCGTGCATAAGGATGAAACGAGTCGAGGAATCAGTACTGCTTCAATGTTGCTGTAGGCCGTGCCCCCACTGCCTAATATGCACTGTGGTTGTGCAGAAATTGTGAGAAATTGTGAAGCGTTTCTGGCAATTGTAAAGATATCTTTGTCTTAAAATCCAATTGGTAATTGTGCACTTTGTGTTTAAATTTCTGTTGCTATTAAATATACAGTTTTACACTATGGAGCACTCCATTTCTGTTGTATTATATATATATATATATATACATAAAAAAAAAATATATATATATATATATATATATATATATATATATATGTGTGTATTTTTTTTGTTTTTTTAAGGGGTCCCTGCAAAACCTAGGGTCGTCTGAGTCTGTAAATATGTTAAGCATGAAGTTAAGTTTGTAGAGTTATGTTTGTTGCAGTGAATATTAGGCCATGTAATGGTGCATGCGCAGATTGGCTTTGAATTGCACAGAGGTGGGCGCATGCCCTTGCAACTGCAACTTATTTAAATGAGAAAAGGGGCGCCATTAGCCCTGCTAATTGATAGCGCAGCTGTCCTGACATGAGAGCTGTACGTAGCAGCGTCGAAGCAGGTAATGTCCTTAAGTAAAAAATAAGTAAGTGTATGTATGTTTTCTTTTTATTTTATAAAAAAAATTATTTATTTGTTAATTTTTCTTACAACAAATGAGTCATAAAAGCCGTCAGTAGTTGGGCAGTAGTTCCCTGCTTTTACGACTGCAGCGTACGCTGCAAGTTAACATTTGCACAGGATCCAGCTAAAGCAATCAGAGCCTGCTGTAGCCGGAGGAAAATGAGAGGAGAAAAGGGAGAAGTAGCCCAAACACCCTCTTATAATGTGCAACGAGAATGTGGAGAATTTGTTTCTGGTTTGTATGTTCCTCCAGCGTGTGATTTTGAGTGCAGTGGTGAGAGATTAAGGGGGTGTAGAGAGCCATCGCAGAACGTAGAGAGGCATTTTGTTGAGCTACTACTAACCCATAGTGGCCTTAAAATTGGAGAGCTGACTGAATTGGTGGGAAAAACACAGGGACACTAGGATGGTGATGGAAAAGAGTAGATCATCTTCATCAAAGCCAGTTTGTAATTTGTTTCTTAAACCAAGATAAATTTACTTTTGTACCACATATTGTTACATCTTAAACAGTCAGTAAATAAATAGTTTTGACACAGTAAATTTATACCATTCAGGTAAAGAAAATGTTATTAACTGTTTATTGCTTTAGTGCTGGATCTTCTTTAATTATTCCTTCTCTTCAATCACCATAAAGTCAGCAAGGTTATTCACACATATGCATGACAGTATTAATTACATCAACAATTCAGAAATACTCTATATCCAGTCTCTAAAGAAATTCAATTGTCCTCAATAAAATTTGGAATTTTACCACCTTTTTAGTCCTCACAATTCAATGTTCTATAATGGTAATTATGAGCAGACTGTGAATGCATCATTTTAATTTCACCGCTGAGAGTATCTGTATTTTACAATAACCATTCAATATTCCTAGAAAAGGTTCAGATCTTTTAATAGCAAACTCCAAATATCAGTCTGGTTTAGCTGCAGGGAGTTTGTTTTTACTTAATAACAATAACAGTTTTGTTCCCTATCCTGTTGCTTCTCTTTTATTCTCTCTCACAGTATCCTGAAGTTGGCTTATGCCACATTGGAACAGCTGATTCTCACTTTGGGGCAGGGCCGGCGACGGGGGGACAAGAGGGACAGCTGTGACGGGCCCCAAGCTTCAGGGAGCCCTGTCACTAGTGTTATCACTGGGAGTACCAGGGCCCCAAGATTTCTGTTGCCGGGCCTGCTTTGGGGCACAGCTACACTGCAGTTGGAAATTACGATGCTTCTTCAGAGCCGATTCACTGAATTTCACTGGTAAGTAATGATGACCAACTGTACCCACTCAGGGACATCCTCCTGGGAAGTCTCTATTCCACTTCTCCACATGTGGAATACATGTGGAATAGAAGATTTTGAGAAACGTGGTCCAGAAGAGACTTGTATAACATAGAGAATTTGTTTGGAGAATAATCCCTGCAATCTCATTGGTGGAGCCGGTCACATCTAATCCGCTCCTGCGGCTAGCAGTGCAGAGGATGTAGACCTGTAGCTGGCTAAAAAAAAAAAAAAAAAAAAGCTGCAACTACTGAATATAAAAGCCCTATTTCACTTGTTATAAGCAGACTTGGCAACTATGCCTTTGAGTCTCTCTCAGCAGCTTCTCACTTTACTGGTCAGTGCAGAGGTGTTAGGTTATGATTGCTGGCCAGCAGCAATAACTGTAATTGGCATTCTAGAGAAAATGGTAAGGGGCTTCTGACGTGATCTGTGTAAATGCATAGTAAAACAAATCATTTACTATGGGTGGGTGGGGCCGGATATCATCAATTTTTATTACGATCAGGGGGAGGCAGTGATTTCATTTTAATCACTGCCTCAGCCCAATTCCCTGGAGATTTGAAGACTGGATACCAAGAGAATTGCCCCCAATTTAGACGTCTTCCAGAGATTCCAGGAGAGTCGACAACCCTGCTGATATTACACTATGAAATGTGGTATCATCTAAGCTACTATGACTTACAACATTCTCACATACACACAAACACTGACACTAACACCAAAACATTTAGTGTTAATTACAATTGGCAACAGATATTTTTAGAAAAAGTTTAAAAGTTAAAGAAAGTTTTTAGGAAGAAAGGTTAGGATTAGCCATATTCAGCTCAGAGAAAACTGATTTTCTATAGATGACATGTATTTCATTCTATGGCCACTAGAGGCCGCCAATTAGTATTCTTTTTCTCAGTCCCCATTTTATCTTGCTCTTTGTTCCAACATCACACACACAGACAGAGATTGCACAGTATGGAAAAGTTCAGTATGGAAAAGTTTCCCTTAAGGTTTTTCTAGTGTTTATCTAGTGCATATAGCTGCATATAATCCCTTTCACACACACATATCAAGAGTAAAGCTGTGAATAGGCAATAGAGACGTCCTTTAATAACCACGTTATCTCGGGCCCCACCATTATATGTGTACCTTTTACTTCTTATATGGCATCTTCTGCCACCGATGACGGTGAAGACGTCACTGCTGCGATGACGTCCCCATTCGAGGGTGGTGTCGTGTCTCAAACCAGGGCATGTGCAATAGCGGTTAGTGGGAGAGCTCCCAGATTTCCGGGAGTTTCTCGGACAGTCCTGGAGAGTAGGCAACACTGGAAATGCCACTCTTCCTTGCAGTCAGAATTGCATGTTTTGTATAGCCAGGGCCTCTGCAGTGTTTGACAGCAGAGATCGGTGCAACATAAAAGCCGCCATAGTACTCACTGGTTACTAAGCCGGCTTTTATGAATGAAAGTCATGTGTATATATTTTTTAAATGCTGGCTTTTCCAGTATTTAAAAAATATATACAGATGACTTTCATTGATAAAAGCCAGCATAGTAACCGGTAAGTACCACAATTTTTGTGTTTTTTTATTAATATTTTTTTTATATATATATATATTTTAATTTCATTTTATATAATTTTTTACAGGGGGCTGGTATTGGCTCCCAGGGCCAGCAGGTGTGCAGTCCTGGAAGCGGAGTGACCAGGAACGTAACTAGAACTTTGTGTACCCCATAGCAGAATATTGAATGGGGCCCTCCATTTATATTTTTTTACTCATTTTATTTACCTCCTCAGTTCTGGTAGTAACACACTGTCTCTCCATAGTAATACCTCCTCAGTCCTGTTAGTAACACACTGTCTCTCCATAGTAGAACTCCACAGTTCTGGTGGTAACACACTGTCTATCCATAGTAATACCTCCTCAGTCCTGGTAGTAACACACTGTCTCTCCATAGTAATACCTCCTCAGTCCTGGTAGTAAACTGTTTCCTCAAGACAATCCTTTACCAATGACCACAACCTTGGGGCTGGGGTTGTGCTGTTGTCTGCAGGATGAGCTGTGGGCAGTTGTATGCCTGGATAACTGGCACAGTAGCACTGACCGGACCGGCTCGGATTATTGTTCATCAGTACATTAGACAGTGCCGCGCAATGTCTCATCTGGGCTCTTATTTATTATCCTCCTGCCCACCTAAATTATGCTAGCGGGAAGGTCTATTTAAATTGTTTGGGGACTGAGGGGTATAGCAGTGTAAGTAATGCTTTCCCCTGCCTTTTCCGCCTGAGTGAATGAGAGTTTACTACCCTCTCCCGCATGACAGAATTGCTCAATGTGAACCCCTAGATCTGGTTGAATATTATACTTATTTATTTATTATTATTATTATTATTATTATTATTATTATCATTATTATTATCATTATTATTATTATTGCTGTTGTTGTTTACAGTATACTATTTTTATAGTATAGTATAGTATTTCACAAAATTTTTTATGCAGTTTTGCTTTCTGTGTTTTCAGTAATAGTCATAAACCTTCACCACCATTTATAAATCAGCGCAAAATCCCCTGTTTTTTCGCTTATTTTTAAGCAAATGGGAATTGAGTGACTTAAGAGAGACTCACAGTGCCCAAGGAGAGTCAGCAAATCTCCCAGGACCCAGTCTGAGGCAGTGATTTAATGTAAATTACTTATTAAACCCCAACTGTTACTATATATGGGCAAGACTTGATGATGACACAACCAACCATTCATAGCAAATGTATGGTGTTTGCTGTTCAGGGAACAGGGAACAGGGCTAAACCCAACTCCCATACTGTCTACCGGGAGGGAGGAATTAGAACTCGGCAACCCCGTGCTAATTGATTACTAGAATTTAAACAGTATGGAGACATGCATATTATTTACTACACATGTCTATCCCGCAAAATCAAGACATTATAGTCATTATATAAAGAAAATTTTAGCATGCATTTAACATTGATTTTTCCAATACAATCAATGGACCAAATCTAGACCTGCATGCAAGCTTCGAGATGTGGGGGAGAGAGAGGGGGTTCATTCCCCTCTCCCTCCCCTAATTCGTACAGAAGTGTCCAGAAGGCTACCTATACTTTATGCACTCATATTCTTTCTGGCAAAGCAGAAAAGTACAGTTTTAAACACCCTTCTTCTGCTCCCAGCTTCATTAGCATGATCAGGCACGAAGTAATCCAACTTATAAATATATACACTTAATTATTTTCCAACTGAAATAATTGCCTGTAATGTAATACACTGTATTAATGACAATTCAACACTTGGTGGCAGCAACACACAATACTATTAATGTGGGTTTCCTGCATGAAAAGACAAGGGGGTTCATGCAGATTTGGGAGCTTCTAAATAAAAATACAAATTTACCATAGGATTACAGAAGTGCATAGCTGATCAACAGGAAACAACATGTAACCCGTAACAAAGCTGTAAATACTAATATGAGCGTTCACCGTATTTCGAAATATAATTTTGTGTTATTTCTTTAAACAGTCTCTTTCATTGGTTTCATTGGCCACAAGGCTGAAATGCGAATGCTGTTAGTTCACATAACTAAAATCTACCCTAGGTTTTCTTATGGTGGTTAAGAATAGAGTTGACATGCCTAGCCATAGAGGCATTTAGAGTGACCTCATATAAGAATCACTTGGCTCATTGAGTTTTTTTTTTAATTTGTTTTTTAACTATACTCAGCTTCTGTGGCTCTTCATCCCACTCAAGCTTACTGTACCTTGTCGCTGCTCTAGTGAGACAAATGCTGCGCACAGCCTGGACGCTGTGGTCTGCTTTCCATCTTGGCTATTATCAAGGTAATTCAACCCATTCCACTGTTGTGGACGTGCCTTTACCTTGCACTGTGTCTCTCTGCAGATATGTTCCTTGGCTGATCTCCTTTCCTCCCCTGAGGTACCATCAGTCTTGAGATCACGCTTATTGCATAATGACTACAGCCCTTCTGGCTGTACTGGGTTCCTAACTGTGTCTCTACACGTTCTAGATGTTCTTATACCTATTTGCCTCCACCTCTGACCTCCGCTATGCTGCTGAAGAGGCTCAAACATCTTTGCCTCCACCTGTGCTACTGCAGCCTCCTAGCCTGAGGTACCATCCTTGTGCTCCTGCCCCATTGGACTTGGGTGTTAACCCTGATTCTGAAGCGCCCATTACATTAAGATTCTATACCAAATGATGGCTTGATTTGGTGTACTCTTGCCATACTGTTTGATATTGGAACCTATCCTGACGGACCTCTGTATTCCCAAGAAGGGTAAGGAACCCTCCTTTTGCCATAATTTCTGCCTGATAGCCCTCCTTAACACTGACCTAAAAAACTAAATTGCTGGTGACCCACCTAGGCCCCTCCTGCCTCGCATGATCCACACAGACCAGACTGAGTTTGTTGCTGACAAACCTTTTATCTACAACTCAGGACCAGGGGATTATCCTCTCTCTGGACATGGAGAAGGCTGCACTGTTCTGTACAAATTTGGCTTTCAGGTACCTATCCTTCCAGTATTCCAATATTTTTAGCTTCACCACTGCTCACTGGGCCGCATTGCAGCTATTCCTCCAACATTTGAGGCCCAGAGCACGGTAGCCATCTCCTTCTGGTATGCTTTCCCTCTCAACTTAGTCTACTCCCCAGCTTGCATGGGAACAAGATCTCAGCTTGTCAATATTAGACTCAAGTTGTTGTTCTATTAACCATGCAGAATGACAGGTTAAGCTACTAAACCGCCAGACACCAGAGACACTGCAGGAGTGTGGGGGATGTCTTCCATGTCTATTGGGCTTGCACTCTTCTGCAGTCGTTCTGATCTCCACCTTTACCGCTGTGTGCTTGGTCAGATATTGTTAGCTGCAAAGACTTGCGGGACATCTCTGAAAATTTCCTCTGGTTCCTGCTGTTACAAAGGTTGAGGCTTACTTCTACAGCATGGAGACTTTGAATGTCCCCTACTTTACTTCTACTAAATCTCAGCTGATGTTGTGGTTTTTATGGGTGTGGGTGAGTTTCTTAATGGAACCCCTTGCTATCCCTATGCCACAACCACTGATGACATACCCTTTTACCCCATGGTGCACCACCCTATTGGTGGCCTTTGATTTTACCTGTATCCTACCCTCCCTTGAACCATTTATCAACATGATGAATAAAATAAAGTTGTTTTCATACAAAAAGCACAGATAATATAAGAGGTAAAGTTTTGTAAGGAGCCCCAAATTAAACAGAGCGAGGCGTGGATGCAACCTTCAATAGATAAATGAATGAATGAATGAATTAGACAGTTCCACTTATTAAAAGTACTAAATTCATAGGTTTGTTGTTAAAGAAATGTAATATTTGTTTTATATGACAGTTAACAGGATTTTAGTACCATTAGGTTATGCAGTGATTTACAATTTCACCAGTCATTATGGCATGACTGGTTGGTAATACACAGGCTCAGTAGGTAACAAGGTCCTGCCCACAAGCTTATATTTATCAAATTATCTTGATGTTGTTCGGCATGTCTTCAATCATTTATCAATTGCAACCCTGTAAAGAAATATACCAAGTTAGAAGAGCTGCTTTAACTAGCTAACTAGCTTACACAAACACTAACTTACGCGTATAAAAATACACGAAGATTCAAGCCCGTAATAGACAGGAAAATGAACACTTTGTGTTTTTTCCCGTCTTCGCGCGGGATTGAATCGTCCCCGTTGTATCTATTATTATATTCTGTAACTTCCGTAGCTGCTTATGATAAACAGTTTGACTGTCTATGTAACAAATTCATGAGCAGGTTTTTTATCACTTGTTTTTAACTCACTTTGAATCACGTCATTCTGTAACTATCTGCTTTTATTTTGAGTTCTATTCCCCTGATTTTCTTTAGTAATTAATAAAATATAGATTTTCCTTTTCAATACCATATACAAGAGTAAGTGCACTCTTTAATCACGCATCTGTTTCTTTTTTGTTCAGTTTATGTTGAGTTTCATTAGATTTCACAACATAAACTGAGCAACTATACTATAAAATTATAAATTTTATATACAAATAAAATATATACTTTTTTAAGCCAAAAACTTCCTTCTTATACTATTACTACATCAAATCATGTCCGTTTAGTAGAGAAGTGCCATTTTGCAGCCACACTCCACCTAGCCTTAATTATGTGGTAAGGTCACGTCACACACAGAGTGAATACAGAGAAAAAGCTTCCACATCACTGTGGTAAGTTCCTCTGTGTATTCCCTCCGTGTCTGCTGCACCGTGCACACCAATGTCGGCATGCCAGGCCCAGGTCCCTTCTGTGTCCAGGCCCTAAGACGCCCTGATGGCGACCCTGCACTACCTTCAAGCCGAGAGGTTGCCTATGGCAACCAGATGCTCTGTATAATTTTATAATATGGAAATNAGAAATGTTACGCCATTGCTTCACTTCTCCACTGTTTTCACAGCTTTATAAATAATGCCCATGGTTTCTTACATCTACTCTAACTATAAATGAGAAGCATAGAAGGAAACAGACACTAAACATACGTGCAAAAGCATAGGATGCAGAGCACCACGCAAAAGACAGGAAAGCCAATGATGGCTGCGCGTGGGATGGTATTTTTCACCTCCATAAATATTTCCTTAAGATATGATCCCACAGATCTTCTCAGTCCTAAAAAAATGTTAATGTTATTAACCATTCCAACTCTGAGGGCTGTTTTATGTGTTCATAGCACACACACACACACGTACTAGCTATTCATTCCTAAAACTACAAGGTTGCAAGGTGTCTTTAAATCCTTTAAAAATCATTCTCTTCAGGAAAATCATTTAGGGAGAAATTGTGAGCAAGCCAGTGTTGCCGATTTTTGGTTTCCTCCTAGCCAAATGGCGGCTTTATAGGGGTGGGCAGCACTGTAGTTTGTTTCAGCCTTAAATAGCAGTGGGATAAAGCCCCTTATCTGTGTTATCCCTGTGTCTGTGTGGGTTTCCTCCCACTCATCACCCTTAGAATGTAAGCTTGCATTCTGTTCCTCATTTTACGGCACTGTGGACACTTTGTAGCGCCTAATAAATAAGCGCAAAATAATAAATACATAAATGTTACACAGAGTCATTATCATCAATCATATTCAGGGCCAGCACCAGGCCTGGAGGGGGTGCCAAAGCACTGCCTGCTATCTTCATTTTCATGACAGTTATATTATAGTTATCATAGCCCAGCAGGTAATTAATTAGCCAGCCTGGGAGGGCGCCTGCCGCTCCTCTATAGAATGTTGGCACCTCCCTCTTCTATGTGAGCAAGACCGGGGTAGGTGGAAGGGCATTGCTAGGTCTCTCCTACGGTGCCCAGAGACGAAGCACCGGCCCTGACCATATGGCAACTTTTCAAGCTACTGCCCCATTAAAATAAAATGTGTGATTGTACTGTGATAGTGAAATTAGAAAACCTGGCTTATTACACTAATATAATACACACTTGTTCCATCCTTGGTGTCTTCTTCAGTAGGTACGTCACAGCATACATAATTCACAAAAAGAATGAATAACAAAAATGTTTTCATCTTGTCAAAGAGGGAAAAGACTGTCTACATACTAACTCACTCTACGTCTTATTCGTCCAGTTATAAACCCTTGACAATTACATGTCATAATGGTTTCCATGGCAACAACGAAGTTTCCTTAAGATGCATTATCTCCCAACAATATAACTGCAGAGAGATTAGCGCTATTATATTATTAGTGTAACGCTTGATAGTACAGTAAGACAGCGACATTATTTTAAAAAGTTACATGAAACTTGCTTGTTAATAATTCGAATTTCATTTGGAAATACCGCACACAAATCACACATTTCAGGTTATTTGAGTACACACTCAAATGTTTATCATGAACATGGTTATGGAACATGCAACCATTCCATGTTCAACCTTTGCTCTGTAATACGTTGCTTATGCTTTGCATTGTGGGTCTCTGAAATCATTTTCCAGCTGCTGTATAAAGCAGATACAGATTGCTGATATGAAAAAACTCAGATTATTTATGATAAAAATCAAATATTAAAGCCCAAGGTTGCATGTTTCAGTTCACTGATCTGCAGGTCAGTTATTTTACCATATCAACATATATAAATAATGCATATCTATCCAAATCCTAGAACATGGACAATGTTTGGACCCTCATGTTAGTGTCCAGATTATTGGATTATTGGATCTTCTAGGTGTCAGCAGGTAAACACAGACATCTTGTACAGTAAGGTGGTTTCCATTCAAGTATATGCTGCATTATCAGTTTTTTTTTAATAATTATGATTTTATGATTTTTATAAATTATTACTTATTATTATTGAATAGGTTTATTATATAATGTATATATCTATACTTGCACAATGTTTTCTCATGCTATTAAATGGAATCATCCCCTATAAATTACTGAAGAAAGCTGCACCTCTAAATTTAAAGAAAACAAATGTTATTTGAAACTCTACTGTGGACGCCCAAAAGCATTTTTTTGACCTGATGTTTTGGATTTAGAGAATTCTATATTTATATAATTATATACATTTTACATGTTGTGTTTATATCCAATTGAAATAATTTGCTGTAACGTATTATACTGTAACAACGACAATTCAACATTAGGAGGCAGCAACACTCCATGCTTTCAATGTATAAAAGCTTATTTCCTGCATGAAAACACAAGGATGTTAATCCAGATTTGGGAGCTTTTGAATATTAATGAGGAAATCTCCAGTTTAATAGAAATATATTGAACTGCAGGAAAGGCAAACAAACTGTGCAGCAAACAGAGCTGAAATAAAGATACTGATTAAACAAAATACTATAAAATAGAAAACCATATAATGAATCTTATACCATAGGGCTAAAGATGTGCTTTATCCAACATACCAGGGGAAGCTATTTGTAACATTAAGAAAACTTGATCATTCTTCTATTAACCTTAAGGCACTAAGGGTTAATGATACCAAGATATGGTAGAAAATTGGCGGGATACAGTGTAAACAGGTCTGGCAGACTATCCTCCCCCACTTGGCGCACCTTTCTACTACACCATCACAAGTTAAAAACCAGCTTTATATTGTATTTCTCATCCCTATTATTAGTATATTGACTTAATATTTCATCATGTATGTCGGTCACTGTGATTACCATGTCTCTCTATACATCTTATAATGCCTTATAAAACAAAATAAAAATCATAAACTAGATAAATTGCCAAACGGCTGGATACTGTCCCCCTCCAAATCCCCCTCCCCCGGCGCGTAAATGATTGACACGGACACAATAATACACTGAGGCTAGATATATGGTTATAAAAAAGGGGGCACAGTTTATTAATCAAACCAAATTGGGCCGAATTGAATTATATTATTATACGATGAGGGCTATGCAGCCAAGGTGGCAAGTCCAGCAGTGGAGGTCAGGGCTTAACTTTAATTAACCTAACTAAAACGTTTATGTAACCTTAAAGTGGCGCCCCCGGTGGTAACCTTAACCAACTAACTAAGCAGAAAAACAGGGATCACCCATTTACAATGGAGTGTCCTACAGTTGGGCAAAGCCGCGGGGACTAATACCCAATAACGCCTAATAAACCAATATAATAACTGACCACCGACTTAAGTATTTAACCATTGCGCCAACATACCACGGCCTGACCCCCACTGCTGCCGCCAAACTGTGCCCCGTCTGGAAAAAAGAAGACAGGTTAGCATATGGGGAAGTGAGGGGAGTGAGGGGCAGGAGAGGGGGAGGGGGGGGGAGGGGACAGGCGGAGGAAGAAAACCCGGAAAGGCACCTGCAAAAGAAAAACGGAAATCAGGGAGGGCAGGGAGAGCGACGACGACCAGGAACCAAGAGGGGGAGGAGAAAGCGGTGAGTCACATTTATCCCTTGTTCTGTCACTCCCCCTACTGACATTTGACCTAGCCAGCCCCCCATTGGCTGGAGACTATTACGTAGCAAGAGAAGGGGATCCGGAAAAGGGACAGCCCCAGCCTGGCATTTACTACTGCTCGGGCCTATGCGCCCCTCGCTTACATGAAAATAACTCTCCAGATATGTTGACCACTAGATGTTCCCTAAAATCTCCTTAGGGTTTATTAATAAACATCATCAGGGTCAACTGTTTTGGTCACTGTAGCTTCTGTGAAATATGATCAAACCAACAGCCATCTTCAGCAACAGTATTTCTAACCAGCACCCTGAGCCTTCTGGGATTTTATTTACTGAAAGCAACAATTTTATCAAACAATTTTCTTGGGCTGCCTATAAAATCTGCCTGAAAATGACCATTTAATCTTCAATCTGCTTCCTGAGACAGTTATTAATGATTATTTTGTCATGGCAACCACAGTCACTGCACAGTACATCTTAAGAACCATTACTTGCCTACCTTCATAAGTTAATGAGTACTGATACATCTTACATATTAGTCATTTAGTCATTAGGGAACATAAGAACAGTAAACCGAATTTCCTGAGCTTTTGGTGTTTTTTTATATATATATATATATATATATATATATTTCTTCAATTGGTACATAGACCTTTCAGACACGTTTTTACCATTCTGAGCTAGAGTATTCTAGTACCTTCTATAATAATGTGATGGTGTTTCTTTCTGCAGCTACCACCAGTAGTAGAAAGAGTTTAACACACTGAAATGTGTCCACAATACTTTTTGTTTTAAGTTTTTATTATCCCCTTTCATGTGACCTTAATTCTGAGAAGTTCAAAGCACACCAGGAAAGGTCAGAGACTTGTAGAGCAGGGTCAGGTTTGATCTCATATGGCTGGAATCAAGTGATCTTCTCAAACAGAATCAATGGTCTAAATTACTGAGGGGACATAATCAGTTTTCCAAGGCCCCGGGGTCTCAATCCCTTCTGCCAGCTGTAAAAACCATAACAAAAAACACAAGCGTGAATTTGATAGGAAAAGGACTACAACTTATTCTCGCTACTACATTAGTATAATAGCTGAAATGGTTCAAAATTATTATAAGGATGAAGTGTAAAGCTGGCCATACACTTTAAGATAAATTGTTCCAATCAAAAGATTTTTTCAAGAGTGGGATAAACCATGTAGAATTGCAGGGGGGGGGAGGGGTAAAATGAATGTTAGTGTTTGTATGCCGGGAGAATGCTTTATTTTTGCATGTTGCACACAGATACTGACCAGTGTTACTGTTACACTGTTATTACACTTGTGCTAGAAACATCATCTCTCACCTGTAATACCGATTGCAATTAATTTATTTCCCTGCAATTCAACATGGTTTGCCCACTCTTGAAAAAAATCTTTCGATTGGAACAATTTATTTTATAGTGTATGGCCAGCTTTTCTTTTATACAGAGCAATCACAGTATTATAATAGTACAATTTATTTTTTTATTATTATTATTGGTGCTTTAGGCAGCCTTCAACGACTTCACAGACCAATAGGCTGGTGTAAAAGCAGGAATACAGGAATATGTAACCAGTCTAAACCCAAATGTCTCAAAGAACAGATTATCAACCTACATTAGCGTTTCAGACTGCAAAACTGGTCCAGAAAAACAGACTGGTCCTGAAACAGACTAATTTGATATGACATAAGGCCATTGTGTTTGTGCCTGTCAAACAAATTATATTAACCATCTGCGGAGTTAAGCCTGATCGATATTAATGGGACTATGCTTTTCTATTTAGTTAAGATTGTAGTTTACACCCACAAAAAAAAAAAATATATATATATCCCACAGGGCCACATAGGTCTGGGGCCAAAAGTTATGAAATGCCAATTGGAGGTGCTAATGAATTGTAGTTGTGACCACTTTATCACATTGATATCCTTAGCTGCTATGGGCCTTTGATAATTGAGACCTGGTGCCATTGTCCCATTATCCCAATTATTAATCCAGCCCTCCACATCCACAGGTACGGACACTTTATTCAGAAGTGTAATGAAGTAATGCACTTCATTTTTTTTTAAAAGATAAAGATCACACCACAGGAATATCCTGGGTCCCTGAAGACATTGAAAGGAGAGTTACACACCAAAAGGCTGGGTAGGAATCTAAATGTGGTATAAGTAAATAGTTATTGATTGTGCTTCAGTTTAAATGACAGTACCAGACTAAAGTATATATTGGGACAGGGTAAGACAAATTCCAGGCACTATGGCCCCAGGGTGACAGTTTAGAGCAGATGCCTGAGGTCACATAGGTGTTTGTACAGGGAGCTTTCTACCCTATGCCTTAGAGTCGTTTAGCTGCATATACAACAACTGTGTGAACATGAACATTATTAGTGACAGAAGTAAATATAAAATGTGTAAGTGTGAGAAAGCTACTGTAACTGGGAAGGTTTGAGTTTTTGCGTTATCACTTTTTTACAGTTTAAAAGCAAGAAAAACAGGTGCAAGTGTAGACCTGAGCAAAACCATGTTTTAGAACAAGGCACACGAAATAGGGGGCGATTCAATAGTGCGAGGCAGAAAACAAAAATAGATTTCTCTCATTAGAATTTGCGCACCAGAGAGGTGTAAGAAGCAATGTTAATATAAAAAAAAATCTCCATTGACCGTGCCATTATTTGCCAGCATAAGCACGCAAAACATGTTAGTTATACAATGTCATAGCACCAATAGGATGAGGAACAAATGTAAAAAGAAGAATGTAACAAAAGCAATGTGTTAACATTAAACAGTATTAGGAGGGCTTGTGATGTTTCTCAGCCTGCAGTAAACAATGAAATGCTTTAACAAAAAAGCTGTAATGTCATAATGTGCATAAACTAAAATCCATTGATTCAGTGGGGGGGGGGGGGATGTTCAAGCATAGTAGGCAGTTTGCTTGTTCTAAGGCAATAACTAAAGAATGGAACAAGCAAACTTCATACTATACTAGAGCCTGGATTAAGGTCTATTACTGGGATTTTGGACCATCTTTCTTTTGCTACAATTTAATGCATATTACATAAGCAGACATGAGGCATACACTACTGCTATAAATGAAATAGCGGGCCATTCACACTTTCCTGCACATGTTATTTGATTGCTGATCAAAATAACACATGCAGAGAAAATTAAATTGCATTTAAAAAACACAACTAAATGACATAGCAAACAACTTAATCAGCCCCATATAGCGATATATTTCTTAGCTCAACTTTAGTCTAAAAATAATAAACCTTAGCCAATTACAAGTTTGTACAAAAGTAAAGTATTTCCATGCATACAGAACATGTATGCATGACTTAGGACTTATACACATACACAGATGTGAGCACGCTGCTGAGTTTTTGTTAGTTATTAGTCCACATAGCCAAATCTGGCTTGAAGCATTCTTAGGTCTCCTGTGTGGAAGCGTTTTTCTGTCACCAGATACCAGAGCTGAACACATGCACAGCGCTAAGGTCAAGGGAGGGAAGAGCATGAAAACTGGCATGCTACATTACCAATCAATATAAAAATTACATATTATGTACCTGTTAATATGTTTTCCTTGCTCCGCCATGGCAGCACAACACAGGAAAGAAGAAAAGACACCCTCTCTGCATAAATCCTCCCCTTCCTGTTCCTGAGGTGTCTTTTGACTCCAATAGCCTTTAAAAAATAGGTTAGTAATACACAATAAAATACATCCTACCTGAGGCGGGAAACTATGTGCTGCCATGGCGGAGCAAGGAAAACATATTAACAGGTACATAATATGTAATTTACCTTGCCCCTGCCATGGCAGCACAACACTGGGGATGTACCCAAGCAGTACTGAACTAGGGGAGGGAACTAAAATATTTCAGACAGGATGTTCTAAATCACAGCGCTTAGAACTCTCCTTCCGAAACTGGCATCTGA
>JABWIB010000669.1:26335-43824 GCA_016617825.1 Platyplectrum ornatum | reverse complement strand
AGCACGCCATGAAGCTCCCTGCCCGATAGCCGCCCGAGGAATCCTGGGGGCGTTGACGTCATCAGATCGCGCGAGCGCGTACACACGTGGGTGCCGCTGACTCGCACGCTTGGCAGGGAGCTGCTGCTATTCCCCAGTCATGCCTGATGCAACGCACGGCAGAGGACTGCAAGACACTCCGGATACCAGGTAAGCTCCCTCTTCCTTCTTGCTCACACACGTCCTTCCTGCTGAACCGCTCCGAAGGAAAGAAAAAAAGACACCTCAGGAACAGGAAGGGGAGGATTTATGCAGAGGGGTGTCTTTTCTTCTTTCCTGTTGGACCAATCGGGAGGAACTTAATCCCCAGTGTTGTGCTGCCATGGCAGGGGCAAGGTAAAGTTAAGTACACATCATCCCAAAAATAAATTCTTTAGGGTTCATCCAGAGTTAAGCCATGTGCACATTAGATAGTTTCCTTATTTAAAAGGTAGACATTTCTATTTTAGCCATACCAGAATTATTAGCCCAGTAAAAATAGTATGTAATAGCATTTAACCCCTTTTTAAACTAATGTAGCATACATGGTTTGCTCTCCAGGTATTGTCAACACTACATATCCCAGCATGCTTTGGCCGGTATCAACTATGGCTATGCAGCTAAAGCTACCACTGAGCTAGATGACAGGAAACCTTCAGTATTAAAAACTTTAAACCGCCACTCACTTTTCTATGTTTCCATAGACACAATCTCC
Source organism: Platyplectrum ornatum (assembly GCA_016617825.1). Lineage (NCBI taxonomy): Eukaryota > Metazoa > Chordata > Amphibia > Anura > Limnodynastidae > Platyplectrum > Platyplectrum ornatum. The sequence goes on along the minus strand of JABWIB010000669.1, from coordinate 43,091 downwards.
ATTTAGACCACTGTGATAAGATCTGTTTTGAAGATTACACAGTTCCATTTTCTAGTACTCAGTATTAGCCAGTTCCGATGCAGAATAATGGGACAAAGTTGAAGAAAGGACTGTTCCTATGTGTGCTCAGTCACAAAAAAAGTGGAAACACATTTTGGCTGCATTTTTACAGAGTCCTGGGAGAAGAGGCACCTTTAACCCACACACTCCATTACCAACCAAAACATGTTGTTCCCTTTTCGTAGTCCTTTTTATTTTCTTATATTACAGCAGTGAACGCCTTTTTGCTTTGGCAGGGTTATGATTTTTGTGGTTTATGGATGTACTAGGACTTTACATACACAAGACCTTTTGATGAAAGTTTATTTGAAGCTTTTAAATGTACAGCTTGGTCAAGCAAAAGCAAATCACAAACTGCACATAGCAGCAAAGGCATCCAAATGATGGTTCACGTCTTTCATACAAACATTCAGAGGGGATCGTATCCCAGTAAGATATATAAAAAAAAAAAAAAAGCCTTAAAAACCAAACCCCCAAAAAACCTAAAATGTGGCAGGTACCCAAAAAATGTAACAGGGCCCCATGGCTTCACGATGTCAACCCGTCTTTATCCACCCACTGATCAATCATTATGCACAATTCAAACTTTCCCTTGTTACACTTAACTCTCATCCCAAATAGTCTCCTAGCAGAGATAATACCCTGTTAAATCTTTTCTTTAAAAAAAAAAAATAAAATAATAAATCACATTCATTGTCGCTTTCAAAATCCCATGAAGCTGTAACTATTCTCCATTTTGTCTACCTGCCTTAATAAAAGGACAAACGTTAGGTCATTAGAAATAAGATTGTGCGTTTAGTATTAACACTAAAAATCTTCCAATCCACCACTGAAGCAGCTTCAGTTATGTCTGTAACACACCCCACTTGTTCTTTAGCATATAAAGAGGTACAACCTTCCAAGCAGCCTGCACCAATACCTTCACATGCATTATGGTTTTCAAACAGCTGCATATAAAGCCCCCCCCCACCCCCCAAAAAAAGATACAACCCAAAAATCACATTTCTCATTCTGCCATGCTACACAAAATTAAGCTACTTTACTAGACACCAGGTCTTAAAAGTAAAGGCAGATATTTTGTATATTATAAACAGTGTGAAATACTTGGGTTTACATTGGTCGCCATCTTATTATATGCACACCTAATGTGTGACCGTAGAATGAAACAACAATACAGCCAGAATAAATGTGCACAAGTTCGGTGGCAAGAGCCAGCAGTCAATAGAGAATTCATCTGTCCATTGTACACAGAGAAACAATTTTGCCAGCATTCTTGCAGTGGCTTGGAATGGACATTAACAGATTGGAGGAAAAGGATCTTTAGAAAAGCTTCTTGGAAAATGGTCACCCAGTTTATTTATACAGACATGAATCCTCTTGTCTGTGTCCAGGAATAAACCCTGTGTACTCAAATTGTGCAAAATGCACAATAAAAAAAAAAAAAAAACCATGGAATAAAATCAAGTCTTTATTGGGTGGAGCAGCTTGCTTAGCGGATGTGGGCCATTTCTTCGAGGAAGGGGGTCTTCATGCATCCTGTGCAAAGCTGATCCATCCATAGGGGCGCCTCGTGTTGCAATGGAGTACGGCGAGGGAAGAACGTGTAAGTCAAGTCATAGTTGAGGAGGCAACTGATTGATGCCATGTACAGATCAGAGAAGCGACACAGGCGGCGGGAGAAATAGGTGGGATTGTGGCATGTGCGGAAAATGCTTCCAAACTGGGGGTTAAAGAGATTCTTGGTCATTGCCCTAAGGGGAAAAAAAACAACAAATTTAATTGAAGATTGTTACAAATGTGATTTAAAATTGAGTGTTAGGATTGTAGCTTTGTTACTCCAACTCTATGGGATAACCATTTACACTACACATTAAAATCAAGTGTACACACAGAGTTCCACACAAAGTGGGAAACAACCCATTCACAATTCTTACAATATTGGACTAGCTATGTATAGAAAGCCTGGTCAGGACCCTGCTCAGTACCTCAGCTCGTGTCTCTCCTTAACCCATTCTTGTAGAATTTTTTGAGATTCTGGATCCTGGAAACTCTGCAATAGGAAAAACAAGAGAATTATATAGACTGACCTATTGCTGCTGTAATACCATCATGCAATTCCAAGACAGGCCAATATACATCTGAAGTTCTAAATATTTGACTTCAGACAAGCAAAGGAGTGAGATCCAGAGAAATACCCCAGGGATGTTTAGTTAAAACTTCATTTGTAACACACAAAGGAGGGTCGGGACAAAGGGTCATTGTATATCAGTGTACAAAGCAGATTACAGTGCCAGTGTACAAATCCATTGCAGCTTCCCAAATGATTACTATTTTTTTTAATATTCACAAGTTGACATTATGCACATATACAAGCATACACAATTGCATTCCAGAGCATAGATTTACCTGCATGCGCTCCAAAAGGCCAGTTAGAGCCTGCAGCCAAGTCAAAGACTGGGAATACTGCTCCGTGTTGACGATTTTGGTTTCAGTCTCCAACTCTGGCACAATAGCTCCTGTTCTCCAACCATGGCGCAACATCAGGTCCTGTTGAAAGAGCAGATCAGCTCCATTACAAAACCCCATCACACAAAACACAAGCTTACAGAGCATTGTTATACTTACAGCAAGGTCACTATACAGGTGGTCCCCAAAATAAAGCACCTTGGACCCCCGCCATCCTGTCAGCCGAAGGAAGTCAAATAAGTTACCCTGGAAACAAAGAACTAGGATTAGTTTCATATAATTCAATCACTGTAGGAGATGCAATCAATCCAGACTTACACTGCTTATGAGCCACATCCAAAAACTAATGGTTCAGTTCCCTAACTGTACTGGGACAAATTTAAAATGTCCTTAATGGCCAATTGGCAACTGCACAATGTCTGGACTAGGATTTCTTATTTCCTCAGCACAACTGACAACTGTACTAATGATAGAATGGAGACCCAGCATGCCGTTTAAGAATTTCTCATTATGGCTAAGCACCAGGAAGCACAACTAGCCTTAAAATTGACTTCTGAACTGCTTAGACAAAAGGAGCTACTTTGTACAATATTATTCTTCACATTTCCTATGAGACAGCAACTTATTTGAGTATTTCCTTCCTGTTCTTTAAAATCCTCTAATGTAGCAGAAGGCTCGGTATGTCACAATATCCTCTAGAACTAGACATGGCCATGTCACAACTAAGTTTAGGCATCCTGGATCCAAGGAAGGGGGGTCCTGAGGTGTCAGCCAGCATACAACTTTGATGCCAGCTCTTGTACAGTGGCCAGAACCCATACAAATAATGTATTGGCAAATGGTCAACTGAAGTCCTTTTGTTTCATTGGTCGCTATAGGATTTACATAGCTGATTTTTTTGTAAGTGGTGGCACACAACTTTAAAAAGGCTGTGTCAGGTCAATAACGTAGCAGGCAAAGATAAGGCAACCTCCCGTAGCAATAGACAACTTACAGACTGATTACCAGAAAAAAGCAGAGGCTTTTTGCCAATCACATTAAAAACCTGGGATTTTGCTGGAAATCTGAAGAGGGTATCCCTTACTAATCTGTCCATAAGCAAATGTTCTGGGACATGGGCATGATGGTCAGAGGCCAAATGATATTTGGGCATTTGTAAATGACTTTCCCATTGTTCTTTAGAAGCATCTTAATATTCTATCTCCTGATTACATCCTCATTTTGGGGAGGTACCCAATATATTTTATGTAATATGGTTATCTTGTTCACATGACTTGCCTCTATTTCTGACTATTCTTCCTTTTATGTTACACATTATGTTGACACATTAGCTGTATGATTATTGCTTGGTCAGCCTTGCTCTACTAGACTGCTGTAAGTTGTTCATTTTGTCCCCTGAACCCAAACACAACTGTTTGTTGTACATGCTACTATGAATTCCTAACATTTTAAAAAAAATTACTAGAGGCCTACATACAAATAAACAGACAAACCACCCAAACCTCAGTTATGTAGAAATGGAGAACATTCAGTGTGATGCATGACAAAATAAACAGATCAATAAGACAATACTAACAGACTCCGTCTGCCAAAATCATTTAAATACGGTACATATTTAAGTTGTAGTAGCTGCAGAAACGTATTTCCCATTGATGATAAAGCCAGCGACTTCATACAGTCCTCACAAAATACAAGAAGCACCCAGAGTATGTTATATTTGCAGCCTGGACAGAAGCCAGAACTTTATTTTATTTTTTTTTTTTTAATCCCAGGATAAGACATCCTGTAATGTGGTGAAGAGTTACAGCACACAGCAGCAGAGCCACGTATACAGTGTGACCCTTTCCAGCTGGTTTGGATGTGCTGAGAAGCTGTCAGGGGGTAACCTTTGCTATGGACAAACAGCAGACAAAAACATGTCTGTTAGGAGTCCAGTGTGAAATAACCTCCAGCCATAGGGATGTTCATGTGACCAGTAGGACAGTGAATGGAAGCAAGTAAATACAGAGCTGTTTAAAGGACTATTTACAGCCCCCATCTACCGAGTCTTCATTACTCTAAAGCTGGCCATACACTACAAGATAAATTGTTCCAATCAAAAGATTTTTTCGAGAGTGGGTAAAACCATGTTGAATTGCAGGGGAGGTAAAATGAATGTCAGTGTGTGCATGCAGGGAGAATACTTTATTGTTGCATGTTGCACACAGATACTGACCAGCGTTACTGTTACACTGTTATTAGACGTGGGCTGGAAACATCTCTCAACTCTAATACTGATTGCAATTTAATTCAATTTCCCTGCAATTCAACATGGTTTTGCCCACTCTTGAAAAATCTTTTAATTGGAACAACTTATCTTATAGTGTATGGCCTGCTTAATTCATAATAAAACTTGTATAGCAAACTGGTGGATTGACGTGTAATTTACAAAATATATTGAAAGGCAAACTGGATATAGAATATATAACAGGCCAACCTTTTCCAATACATACCTGTTTGTAGACTTCTCCCTTTTCCAGTTTAGTTATCTTGTCCCATTTCAGGTCTCCATTCCCATCCAATCTGCGGAACGGCCTAAGCAACATATTAACATTATTTTTTTATTCATAATAATGTCCTTAACAAGTTAATCAAGTCACAAGTCAGTGTATACATAGTGTCACTCTGTCTACACATTCATGCATTAGAGTGGTGGATGGACATTCAGGGAACTTGCCAACAGCAGCCCTGAGTCAGTATAGGGCATTATTCACAAGTGATTATACAGCACATTCTGCACAGCCATACTGTTCAGTTAGTGTTACGTGACCTGCAAAGATTACCATGCAGAGCTGCATTCAGCAAGTCTAATAAACGACATGACGTGGTCAAACATCACGTTAGTATTTAGCAACAAGTAGTGAGGAAAGTTATCAAAAGTCATTGTAAATAGTTACATCAGAGCTTGGCAGGAGTGCGTCAGACATGACTAATCAGGCAAAATGCAACAGCTATAAATGGCCGTACAGAGGATAGTCTGGATGATATGAGATATTGCTCAGTCAACTTATGTCCAAACTTAAAACATTTATATATTGACTACTCTATTAGAGTGATCCATAGATTCAGCTTCAGGTTGTGACACGTGTAAAGCCAATAGCTGGCAAAGCATTATTTGATGTATTGTTACACAGCATTTGGAGCACTGGATATTACCCATGAGATGCCAGATCAATATTTGTATAATGTAAAATACATATAGGTGTGTCTGCACATGAGCAGTATCTTAACAAGCAAAAACATTTGCAAGAGATGAACTTAAGACAACGGTTTTAAGTTGGAATATCTTTACTAAGTCTAATTACAGCCCCCCCCCCCCCAGCCAAGTGATAATGCTTCTGCAATAACTCACTTGATGCAGTCGTTGAAGAAGTGAGGTTTGTCTGCCTGAACGATCACAACATCAAAAAAGTCCCTCCAGTCCTTGCCAACCATGTAATTCATTCCTTTGTCTCTGCGGGATAAACAGGAAAGTCATCCAACACCACAAGTACAGAAATGGTAACCTGAAGAGAGTTGCTAAAACTAGTAATCAACAGCCCAAAACTCTCAGCAACTCTGCATTAGCACAATTAATATCCCTGTTCATTTAGTACCAGAACAATAACAGAGCTGCAAGATTATAATTCCTGTGTGGGTGAGGGGAAGAATGATTCTCTCCTAGCAAGCTCAGATGGCACAGTAGACTCCCGCTTTTGTTATCTGCAATGACCTAAAAAAAATGGTATCGTGCACAAGGACTAAACCCTACCCATACTGTATAAACACCATTGCTCCACACTTACATTATGCTATCCAGCAGCCTTGCATTAATGAACATTTGTGAGACTAGTGTGAACAGGTACTTGCAAAATGCAATCATTTGCCACAATGTGGAAAACGACAGTTTGTAAAAGCAGCCTGAACCTGGTCCTCTTGGGATTTCAGTGTTGACATGAGGAAAAAAAAATCTCATGCGTGTAAAATATCAACTTACACAAAACTAAAAGGACTGTTTGTGATGAGGAAAAGCTTCTTCCCGTTCATGGCCAATCGGTGCAGCACTGCATAAGTCTCTTCACCACGAAGAATATATTTTTCTAAAAGTACATCATAGGACAGAATGTTAGCTTAAACAAAAGTTAATGCAGTTGTAATTACCTATGGATGCTTTAGTGCAATGGAAAAGGTGACAATGCTGTAGCATACCCTATTCACTTGAGTACAGATTCAGTTAGTCAATAAAATTTGATTGATTTGTTTAAAACAGACAAAGCTAGGCAAAAGCAAAGAGGCCACAATAGCATACAGTAGAGTCCAGAGAATAAACAGTGTGTACTCTGCCTACATCAACAATACCAGCCCATCACTCAGCACTGACATGTCATATGGGCAGGGTGTGTACAACCAACTTCCAAAGAATGCTGAGAAACAAAACTTTCACAGGGTGCATCTGTGACCCCTTAAGTTGTAGACATGCAGCCTCAGGGCTTATTGTGACCCTTGCAAGGATTAAGCAAAAAGCTGTTTACATTCATGTGCTCCTGAAAGCAAGCAATTGTTCAGGGAGCCAGACTACATGTTCAGGCCACCCCCTTAACAGGAACACATGAGATGCTGGTAACATGTTGAAACCATATAGTGGGGTAAAGGTGCATGGTTTCCCTGTAGCTCAGTAATAGCAAGACCAGGCAAGCATCATCTTTACTAGAGGACTTTATACTCACCAAGATCCTGCATGATCCACTTGTACATAAACCCTTTAACATGCACATCACGAATCGCATCCTGGAAAACAAGAGCCAAAGCTTATAACTATATTTCACAGTTAGCCAACATTTCTATATTAGGCAGAAATGTCACATTTCAAGACATAGGAAACTGCTGAATGTTTCATGTGATTTAATGATACAGCCTTTACACAACTGCATATAAAATAAAAAGGGTGACTAATAGAAATAGTAATAGGCTATACAGCCCATTCATGCAAGCTATGCATTGCAGTTTTGCTATAGGCCGTTTTAGGCATCAATCTCTTAAAGTTAAATTCCCAATTCCACAATCTTTCTGCCCTTCAGAGATTTACCAGAAGAGAGAAACAAGACTGCCGTTCTGACCTAAGAGGCCAAAAATGTAATTTGGTCTCCACATTAAAGACCTAAAGCTGCTCTGGGAAACAATGGTAAGATCACCCTGTAATGTTATTATGCCCCAGATGTACTAAGAAATATAAAAACATGCTGCATTTAACATAAAACACTCCCAGCCTTAGTAAAAGAACAGGACAAATTGACCTTAATACATTGTGCTCTGCTCTACTATAATAGTGTGAACACCTCAGGTGAAAGCCATGAATTTCATGTTTTCAGGGCAAACACACAGGTGTGAGTAACTTAATATCTACCCATCAGTGCTGCAAGGGAAGGACCAGGTCAAGGATTATCTGTACAGCAACCTATAGAACTCACCCCCAGGCTAATCCTTAAAATAACAGGACTAAGAAAGGTAATATTTACTTGTGTGCTTTTTGGTAATAGCCTGTACAGATTTTGTTGCTCCAGAACTTGCTCGACAAGCAGCTATCCCGGACATTGCATGAGGGACACAGATGTGATGTTACGACAACATCTCTCCATAGCAATGTCCACTACAATAATATACATATTAGAACCTTTTTGCAGAATGAGCAGGGCATGTGCAGAACCAGCTTCAGAAGCTACAGCCTCTGCACATGGATTGCATCCTATACAGTGGTAATTGTTACAGTGAAATAGGACGAGCCCTGCATGCACATTACATCTGATCACAAAAACTTTGCTCCATGGTGAGAAATACTATGACCAGGAGGGTGCAAACACCAAAACATAAGTATTAACATAATAGAAAAAAAAAAGTGTATTCCATTGTTACATTACAATTAATGAGTTTGTCACAGGACAGCCATTTCATAATTCCATCATTACTAGGTCCATACTGGGACCCTGCTCTAATAATAAAATGAATCCATTTGACCGTAAGCTCTGCAGAACAGGCTCCACTACGCTGCAGCCCTGTAGACTTTTCCCTCTATGGGATATGTGTTGTTTAATGACAAGTTCCACCAAAACACCACTTCATTACCATTTCACTGTTTAAAGGCCAGAGGGCTCCATTAAACATGTCACTTCGTTGCTGGCCATAGGTCAAGGGCAGGCCGAAGTAATTAGGGAGAGCATTTACAGATTATATCAGACCAAATCCACACAAATGTATTTTTATTATTTGGACGTGATGCAAAGAACCAAAACAAAAACAGAGAAAGGGGCAGCAGCTAAACCACCACATGCGTGTTCCCTCTTTCAGTGCACAGTGACTGAGAGTCCACCAGCGCTGGTGAGATAATAAACATCTGTGGCAGTTACGTCACTCACGTCCTGGCACATAGTGTTCCCAGCAAGCTGAAGGATCAGTTACACACAAACTACTGGAGGGGGAGAACACAAAATATAGTGGTGATAGACAACTCCTCCACGCTACATTTCTAGCCAACACCGGCTTCAACCAGACAGGGGGAGATGACTCCCACCCATCCCATACATGCTAAAAGCTAGTCTTGAGTATATATACAGTTCTGAATTTAATAAGCAAGTTCCATTCATGATATAAATAATTAATCCTTTAACTGATAAGAGGGAATGCTACTAGAATAAAAAGTTGTTCAAGCGCTCAATACAAAATACTTTACATATTTCATTCAACACCAACATTAAATATGCCTTATACCATCTGGTATTGCATCAAATTTAAAAACAAAGTCAACCCCATATTGTGGTCCAAGTAGCAGCAATTAACCCAGCATTAGAAGACAGGGATATTCAGTTGAACAGTAAGAGGATTGGGGGGGGGGGGGGAGGAAATCACTTAAATCTACTTTAACCCCTTAATGACGCAGCCTATTTGGTCTCTAATGACCAAGCCCTATTTTACAAATATGACATGAGTCACTTTGTGGTAATAACTTTTTAATGCTTTTACTTATCCAACTGATTCTGAGATTTTCGTAACGCATTGTACTTTGTTAGCGGTAAATTTTGGTTGATACAGTCTATTTTTCCAATTTCCATTAATCCATTTTATTCTGGACCGATGTTAACCAGGAAAGATGTTACCCATGAGACAAAACTTAAAATGTAATCCCCTGATTCTGCAGATTTTAGAAACATCCCATATATGGTTGTAAAACGCTATTTGGGTATACCGCAGGGGTCAGAAGTGAAGGAATGGCATTTAACTTTTTTAGCACAGATTCAACTGGAATGGTTTTAGTGCGCCATGTTGCATTTGCAGAGCCACCGGTTGTATTAGTAGAGTAAAATCCCCCAACAAGTGATGCAATATTATAAGCTACACCCCTCAAGAAACTCACAGGTACAGTGAGCAGTTTGACCCCATTGATGTTTTATAGCGTGAACATTTTTCCTATCAGGGCAGGCAGGGATTAACCTTTAATTTTTTTTTTACAGGTTTTTTCTCATCAAAAGTTGGCATAGTACTCACGGCAGTTACTATGCGGGCTATTGTGAATTAAACTAATGTGAAAATGCTGGAAATATTCACATTAGTTTCATCCACAAAAGCTGAACATAGTAACCGCCGTTATTACTATGCATGCTTTTGAAGGTAGAGTAAAAAAAAATGTTTTGTTTTTTTTAAAAAACCCACACGGAAACAATAGATTTTGTTTTAACTTTTTAATTTTTTTTATTATTTTTTTTACATTTTTTTTTACAAAGATCCTGCTCTTATTAATTCACAAACAGGCTACTAATAGTGTGTAAAATAAGCACAGGATCTGTGCTTACTATTGGAAGACTGACAGATCTTACAGATCTGTCAGTCCTCTGTCCCTTTAAGGCTGCAACTGGCTAGTCAGAATTGACTAGCCAATCGCAGCCTTTGGCGGAAAGCTGCCATTACAATACTGTCACCCCGCGATGCTGCGAGAGTGACAGTTAAACTAGCGCCGTACATGTACGGCGCTCGTCATTACGGACCTTCCCGCTGCGCCGTATATATACGCAGGGCGGGAAGGGGTTAAAACTAAACTTAATTAGAACTACCAGTTCCAGTTCTTTCAATCTACAGAAATTTCAGACATTAAGAACCCATTAAAAGCTACCACATACCCATAAAAGGAAAAATATATTGAATATAATATCATATAAATTATATATTAAATATATTTTTTTATTAGGACAATCCTTATGCAAATTCTATTGAAATCTTAGGAGCTGCTAAGACTGTACATCTAACCGTAGTAAACAGGAAAGAACACAGAATTTTCATTATTATTGCTGTACATGGTTATAATTATGGAGCCAGATATAAAACTAAGGCCTATGGTGGAGGCCCAGGGTCCCCAATACCTGAAAGGACCACACAGGCCAGTCTTTGCTATAACTGACTCAGCATCTAAGTGCAAAGTGTGCCTCTTCTGGCAGCTCTAAAATTCACTATGCAACTTTCTGGAATGCATATCACACTTAATTGAATCAGAGACAAAGGACTAAATTTACTAGGCATGGAGATTGAAAAGTGGGAATGTTGCCCATAGCAACAATCAAGTTCTCATCCTCCAGTATGTAAAATTAAACCAAGAGCTTGAGCCTGATTGATTGCTATGAACAGCGCCACTTTAGACCTGTAGTTCCATAAGCCACCAGCATATAAACAAAAACACAAACAAGTGGAGGAGCAGAGCTTTAAAACCCAAAAAGGAGAGATATGTGGGATCAGTTTTGAAGGTCAGAAATGTTTTTATAAAAGCATGATAATTACAAACACAGATATTTCATTATCAGTGTACTTACAGTGACATCCTTGTAGAGATGAATAGGGTCATAATCAATTTTGTTGCTAATGAAGAAGTCATTGGCCACCGCCAAGAGGTTCATCTCCGGCAGAGAGAATATATCCATGTACTGTTTCACAACAGGCCCCTGATAAGAGAACAAACTTTTATAAAAAGCTAGATTGTCTAGAATAGATTCATTACTGTGCAGTAATACACATTCAACGAATTACTATGCAGAATAAAAATAATTCCTGTTATTCCAATTTTTTTATGGGTGTGCTTGGACACGCTAGACAAGCACCACAGAACAGGGGTATGCAATGCGTGGCTCTCCATGTGTTAAACCAAAAGCACAGCATGCTTTGTCAGGTATTAACTATGTCTACGCAATTAAAGCATTCTGGGACATATAATTTGACAGCACATGGCATGGCTCATTTTGCCTACCCCTGAGACAGAACAATGTTTACAGATATTAACCTGAAATGTAATAACAGACATATAAACAAATTGTATCGCATTTGGATTTCTTGCATATAATCGAACGGAAAGCCATAGACATACCTTGCCGTAGAAACCGCTGACCTGCTGAAGAGGGATGTGGTTGGTTCCGTGGTACAAATCCATCACCTCATCATCTGGGACTGGTTTCAGGCCCCTAGTGAATGGAAGGATAACGTACAGTATAGGTGGGTACTTAAACACTAATGACATATTCAAGTTAAAACACTTTCCCTCCAGTAGCTGGTACAAGTCTCCAAAGGTGACTATTAGTGAGGTTATGGCCCACAATGCCAACATCAGCTGTATTCTATTTTTACCTAGCATTGAAGAGTAAACTAAACCATCTAAAACTCCAAACACCATGCAGTATTTAAGTGTTCGATATCCCATGTACAAGAATGTATTATTACACATCAGATAAATACCTGTATACTGTACCCAACTGAATGTAGTGATATGCATCTATCTTCATTAGCAGACCCTGTATAAAAAAAGTTAACATTAATGTTTTATGCCTTACAAATATATAGCTATATTTAACAAACTATATTATCCTGATAAATAAATGACCCTGGCAATATACACTGAGAAAACAAACATTTGTTATCTTTAAAGCACAATAATGGTATTTACTCAAAACAAAGGGGTAATTAAGATTGCTATAGCTTTATGCCATTCTCTAAAGCATAGATTAACAATTAGGGATCCTCTAAAGATACTCCACTTACCTTGTTAATATCATAGTGCAGACCTCTTACTGCAAAGTTTGGAAGATACTCATACTTCTTGATTTCCACTGGGTACTAGGTAAAACAGAAGAAATAAAATAACTAAAGGAACCATGTGCTCAATAATCTGTAGGCAAGAAAGACCATCAAGCTTCATAAGCACTGGAGACAATTGACAAAGCTAAATATTTCGCTCATTGAGGAGTGAAGTTTAAAATTTGTACACAAAAAAATGTATAAATTAAAAAACCCACACAAGCTTATAACTTAAATTGTTAAACATTAAGTATGTAAAGCAAGAAAATGCAACAGGAATGCAAGAAAATAGTAGATTAAAGGGTAGAAAGGTTAAAAAATAAATAAAATGAAAACTGAAAACTAAGTTTCCTGAAGTACCCAACACACTAAGACAGGGGGTCTTAGCAGACTTATGTCTTATAATGCACATTTGCAGTAAAGGGTCCAATCACAAAAGGCCTTATTCAGTTCTCGTAGTCTGGACATAAAGGTCAGTTTCTTACCTTGTATTGTTCTACCAGTATATCTCGGGCAGTGTCGAAGATCATGGAATGAAGAGCGCTGGAGTACAGCGCCAGGGTATAGTCATAGTCAAATCCATAGATCTCTATGTCTCCAAGACCCACTTCATTGTTGGCATAGATAGTGGAAGAGTTCAAGAGGTTGCACACTCCTGGAGGCAATAGATCTGAAATAGAAGTAGCCAGGTAAATGTGGAAGCTTTCGAATAGGAAAATTATCTTATTTACAGTAACTTCCACATCACAGAAATAAAATGAATTGAACTGGTGCAACAATTGAGCAGCTTACAATGGCCATTGTGCATGGTAGAGTAGTGGTTGACATGGGGTCAGCATCGTGGTCACATGATTAAACCACAATCCTTTGAAGTCATGGTACACTTAATTATTCTGTGGTTTTGGTCTCCAATTAGAAAAACATCCTGCTAGGATAACTTGCTTCTGAAGATAAGACCAGTGCGTATGTTACAGCATTCATCCACCATGGCAGCAATTGATAGGAATGATTAAATAAATAATGTACTACTATGTAATTGGGAATTATAATTGTATGTCATTGTAGATGTTTGCATGGTACACTGTTATTTTCAAAGCGGACATTAAGACAGGGGCTCTCACGTAGAAAAATATTTTTATTTACATAAAGTGTGCGTCTTTATATATTTTATGCAAAGTGGTACTTGACACAATTTAATTGTACATAACAGGTATTACCCCCAAAAATGGTGAGAACCAGCGCACTAGACATCCCAGGCTCTGGAAAGCTGGGTTAATGGCACAGACAGACAGACAACTGTCCTGAAGAGTTCAGGCTGAATCAAGCAAGCATAGGGAAGACATTATGTATTGTGTGCCTTAGGACTGAATGGTCAGCGTTACGAGTAGTTATTCCTAGTCATAAATAGAACAAACATCCAGTGCTGCCAGTTTTATACTAGTTTGGTTGAAAAGCCTTTACAGAGCCAAACATTACAATAGAGATATTCAGTAATGATTAAAGATTGCCTATAAGATACATATAGTAGTTCAGTTAGGAACACATACTGTAGAAAGCTGTATTTAATGCAGCACTCCTGGGAAATCCCATAGAAAAAATAAACCCACAGGACAAGGGTATTTAGACTGAAGGAATGTGATTTGAACTAGCCAGAGACCCATTCATAACAATCCCCCCACCCCCAATCCAAAATCCCTTCAAAACAAGACGTCCAAGGGCTGGGGGGAGAATCAAACACCCATAATCCGTCCCATATGAAGAAAATAAGTCTATGGTCCCAAGTCAGCGAGAAGCCACACTCAGAAGCCTTGAGGTTGGGTTTTTTTTTTTATTTAATAAACCAAATAAACACTGAACAATTAGAAATACTTTCCCTAGATATTCTGCACATAACACTTCCAATATGTTCCCACATTACAAGTTGTTTGCCTCGTTCAATCAGAAAAAAAAACAGTGTTACTTTATATATGCACATCAGAAAAGGGTTTGCAAAATAAACCTTATAAATCAGATACACATGAATATATGTCTATACATAAGTAAAGGTAACCACAACCGGCCATCTGAAACACTTCAGCATCAATAATATTTTCTCCAACTTTAAACAAGACAAAAGTGAAATAACTTGCAGTGTAATAGCCATGGGTGGGTACTCTAGTTCCATATTGCATATGTAAGCACATTCATAACACTGCGAAGACAAGATATTGTAGATATAGTAAACACGCCCGTAACAGTACAGCTATGTATATGTCGCAGTGTTTACATGAGATGAGAGGGGTGTTTAACAGACCATGCAACACACGTGGGCAGCCCAGGGATACAAACAGTCCTGCGTCACTGTATTTATACTGGGATTGCCACATCACTTCTGTGGTCTGTTAGAATCCGATAAGCTGCAGGCTTCTCCCAAAAGTGACATAAGCAATGAACGCAGACCCTCACTAGCACGTGCGTGACCGAGACATCCATGGTCATGCATATACTGGAAGTGTTCCTTTAGTAGATTCACTCATTATCAAATGTATGTAAAAAAGAATTACATTAAAACATAATTTATTAGTAAGTCTTAAAGTTACATATTCATGGCATCTGTTAATGATCACATCTACCAAATGATCCAGAACTTTTACACTTTGCTTGAAATCAGTCCTCCAGCAACCTTTCCAAGAAATACAATAATGAATATTCACTGTACACTACTAGTGAGCACAAGCCAGTTACCCTCTCACTTCAGCTAAATAAAGAGACTTGTTGTTAAACAAGAAGTTTAATACAAAACAAGTCATCCTCAGTCATATAGCTACATAAAAACAAACAGGAAGACAAGGGTTGTAATGCTGATATGCAGCCAGACAAAATGTAAAGGTGTACAAGATGAGTCAGTTCCAGGATGGCTTCCCTGGATGTGAATGAAAGCCTCCCTCCCAGTACGTGCTGCCTGCAACGTAGCAGCAAAATCCTATCCCCAGGACTGTTTGAACAGGTCCACTGAAAAGGATTTGTGACTTGTCTAATTGCCAAGCTCAGAGCACAGGGGACATACAAAGTATAAGTATATAATTATTCAATCATTAAAGTCTAAAGCCCAGGCAGTGATTTTTCATTCGCTTGTCTGTATAAAACAGTATATTGGAGGAAATATGCATTAATGTCTGCCAAAACAAACAGCGGTAAAGACACTTATTAAAACACATTTTATTTAGACACGTACTTCACCAACAATAAAGAAAGAGGCTTATTAATAGCGGCAGCAACAAAACTGCATCTTCATTCCATTCACACTGAGAGCTAGAAGAGGACAAAGGAACAAGACACAAAGGCAAGTCAGGGCATCCATCATCCAGCCAAACAAATGCACCTCTGTCCCAAGACTTAATGTTTACAATTGTGCAGCCAAACGTGTGAAGCTCAATGTTAAACACACTTAAAGCCCATTCTGCTAAATCATATTTATTAACACGTCACTTCTGGAGGTTTACAGCAAAAATAAAGAAATCAGAAACAGACATGGTTAATAACACCAAATAGTCCCACACAAATATTCCATTTAAGGGATTATAACAGAAATTACACAAATCCCCATCACGTATCAGATTCAAATGCTAAACATAACAAACTAACCAACAAGTGGCCATTGACTTTCCTATAATATGCGACAATCAGAAACGAGAGATGTATCAGGCCATCACAATACAAAGTCTCATGGATTTTATACCAATATTTACCAATTTTCCACAATCCCATGAAGTAAAGCTACAGGTTATGCAGGAGCTCAGTGTTATACACAGCAGTGTTTGCATTGATGAGGACATACATCACCATGTAAACACATTCAGACATTTAACTGCCTGCTGCCATCAGTAACTCGAACATGGGGAAATAATGGGTTAAAGTGGATCTGATGAGTAACACACTACAGCACATTGAAAAAGATTATTAAAGCAAAAGGGAGAACGATATTGTGAAGAGCAAATAACCCTGATCAATGAGCTATCATAGGAAGGGCAAAGAGGACTGTCTGCAGTCACTGCACACATGGCTGCTGGAGGGGACAATCCACTGCTGCAGAAACAACAGCAGCTAGGTGCTATATATATATATATATATA
>JABWIB010000669.1:5795-24314 GCA_016617825.1 Platyplectrum ornatum | reverse complement strand
AGCATCAGGGAGATTATCCAGCACTTCAGGGAGTCAGGGAGATCACCCACTTTTCAGGGAGTCTCCCTGATATTCAGGGAGAGTTGGCAACCATGTAATAATAATAATAATAATATAATACCAGCATCATCTTACTTCATATACACACAGGACAACATCACTACCTCATATAACTACCACCAGTATCCTTATAACTTTATAATATACACAGTGTATTTTCTAGATTTCATATAACTACCACCCCCCTCCCCCAGCATTATGTGTTCTTATATACACTTAGTATTCCCATATTCACATGGTGATTACTTTAATGCAAAATAGCCTTTGTATTTTTTAATAACATCCGCACAATAATTGGCTTCCCCATTTTTTCAGTTGTTTGTTTTATCTATTATGTGTTCTTAATTTTAGAGATTAAATCAGAGTCATTGCTTTATTATTTATTATGTTCTCTGTTTCTAGTGACTGGCTTCTGTCATTGCAATAACAGCTTTGCTACTCAGACAGATATCACAGGACAAATATGTGGTCTGCATACACTGAGTGACAAAAGCCATTAGCGGAGGACATGTCTGGCTTGTCACTGACATACTGACAAGACAGTAAACAAGACTTACCGTCTGTAAATGTGTATGTGCTTTTTGTAAAGTGACATGTTAGACATTCACTAGATGGAGTACATTAGCTGATGATACACTATATATAGCACATATAATTGGCTCTGTACAAAAACATTTAGACACAGCACCATGTCGAAGTTATTGGACATATTATAGACATGCTATTGGACTGAACAGTGATTCAGACCTTTGATCTGCCATCATTTTGTGTTGCCACATGTCAGAAGTTTTGGCATGGGTGCCATTAGTACGTTCATGCTATTTCCTCCTGTGTGCCCTTAGACCTGATGTTTATCCATATGTGCCAATAGCGACCCTATTTGTTCCTCCTGTCTGCCCCTGGTCCTGATATATCTCTCATGTGTGCCCCCAGTGCTCTTATTTCATCTTAAATGTATGTATGTATGTATGTCCCCAGTCCTAATATTACCAGCTGTTTGCCCCTAGTCCTGATATTTTCCCACTGTACACCTCCAATCCTGAATTTTCCACTATACACTCCCAGTCCTGGTGCTCTATTTTCATATCCCCATGTGTGCTATTAGTCCTGAAATTTGCCCCTGCGTGTCTTAAGTGCTTTTTTCACTGTGAGTCCCACAGTCCTAAAATTTGTCTTCTATGTCGCCAGTCCTGATTTTTTCCCACAATACATCCCCAGTCCTGATTTTTTCCCACAATACATCCCCAGTTCTGGTATTTTCCCACAATACATACCCAGAGCTGATATTTCCCCCTGTATTACCCTAGCCTAATTTTTTTCCCCTGCATACTCCCAGTGCTGTTATTTTCTCCCTGTATGCCCCCTGTCCTAATATTTTCATACTCCAAGCCCCATATCCTAATATTTTCTAACTGAATGCCTCCTGTCCTGACATTTTCCCACTGTATGTATTGTCCCTAGTCAATCTTTTCTCTCCTTTATCTATATATCTCATACAAAACCTTTATTTTATTCTAACACTTCCTTCAGTTCCATGTTTTCTACCTTTTCCTCACACTTCCCGAATGTCCTTACTGCAGGCTCCTGGATTGGACTGGTTCTTCCATAATTTGCCTGGGTGTCCCACTCAGGACTATTTTAGGCTAATGAGCAGGGACATATAGGATGCATATCTTCCTAACTGTGGGTTTCAATTCCATGAATCTAATTTTTAGCAGCTTTTAAAGATCATTCAGTAATATAGAGTAACAGACAAAAGCCAAAATGTATTTAACAGTGAAATGAATTTAACTAATGAAATTTAACTCCCCTGCAATTCAACACGGTTTTGCCCATGGCTGGAAGGACTGCCTTTCCCACTTGGCATTAAAAGGCAATGCAATGTTGGTTAGCCAAATTAGTAAATAATAAATATGTAAGACAGACACACACATTCACGATTTCCAATCCCCACAAAGCTGCGCAAAAGCTACGATGTCACAATGAACGCAGCACATCCCTGCTAGAACCTCCATTACTAAAGTGCACAAGTACACAATATTCCAAGTTTCCATACATATCCAAGTCAGGAACTATGTTCTGTGATGAGGTACTGACCTCCTGTTTGTGCCCTGTGTGTCCTTCCCTCCCTGTGGCCGGAGTATTGGCCGGATATCAGTACTGATGTCAGCAGCTACCATTATGTCATTACAAGCATGAACCTTATACACCAGATGAACAAAATATCTCTCTGCTAAAGTGTGATATAAGTATATATTTCCATCATCCCAACATATACCCATCAATATGACAAGGATATATACATTTTTGATTCTTGCACCCTATTTTTTAACCCCTTACCCATTTCATTAAATTGATGTCCAATGTGTTACATGCTGCCATGCCGATCATGTTGTTTTACTCACATCTCGTGGCGGGTTCGTCCCTCCACCCATCATTGTGTGCAGGTTCTCCATGGTGACCTGGTTGCATCATTCTTCTGGTGGAGTGACATCCTGACGTTGCCCCTATCAGGACATCACCCTGGTGGGAGCTTGGTCTATATCTGCTGTCCAATCACTGTACAGAAGCTCCTACTTAAAGGACCAGCATTGAGTCTATTCACTGCCGGTTATAGCTCTGCTGTTCTCTAGCTTGTCCCGTGTTTGTCTCCTTTCCTCTTGTCTTCTGGTCTATGCATTCATCTTATTATTGTTTCTTCCAGTTTGGGTTCCCCAGTACTCTTAGCTGCTACCGTTTTCGTTTTCTATTCTTATTTGTTATTTGTGTTCTTGGGTTGTTCTTTTTTATCTGGTAGCGGTAGCTATAGGTTTCCATCTTGCCTGTGACCCCGCTATAGGGGACCACAACCTGTTGGGTGTCCCACCACTGTCCTCACCTTCAGAGGCTCCAGCGAATACCAGGGCCCTGGTTAGACTCTAGTAAAACAGAATGTCAAGGTTGCAGTAGCAGAGTAATGTTTAAAAAGCACAGACATTTAAACGCAATTTTTTTAAAAAATTTCTATCTTCTTTTACTTATAAAGTGAAAGTTCCTTGAAACTTCAAGTGGAAACAGGGTTCATTTTAGCTGGCATTACCAGTAGAAAACGCAAGAATTTTAAGGGGGAGTTTCAAATGCTAGTAATGTATGTAGGGTTTACTAGAGCTGTACAAAGGTACATTATATAAAGTACATATTGGGTATATTAGATGTCAGGTAATGACACATATTATATATGGGATATATTACAGTTTCTGCTATTCCTTTACTCCCTTTATTATATAATATGTTATAAGAGTCTTGAGTAGATAAACTGTATAAAGCACATATTGGGTATATTTGGGATCTGTGAATGAAAATACTATAATATATGTGGGGTATATAGGGGTCTGGAAATGGCACACTATGTACTGTATAAAGTATGTTATTACTTAATCTTAATATACCACACATACATTATAGAGCCATCTCACACCTCAAATTTACTTTATACAGTGTGCCAGCTCCAGATCCTTTATATAATCCACATATAAAACAACTAAACTGAGGTGGGCTCTTTATGCAATAATCTTACCAGTGTGCACTCTCCGATTCACAGTGGCGGTAAATGTCATCTGTTGGAAACAGTATTAGAGTTGAGAGATAATGTTTCCTGGCCAAGTATAATAACAAAAGTAACACTGGTCAGTATCTGTGTGTAATAAGCAAAAGAAAAGTATTCTCCCTGCATGCAAAGAATAACAGTGGAGATGTTGCCCATAACAACCAATTAGATTCAAGCTTACATCGTCCAGTGTGTAAAATGAAACTGAAAGCTTGAATCTGACTGGTTGCTATGGGAAACATCCCCACTCATCAATCTCACTGCAATCTCACCGCTTAGTAAATTTAGACCATAGAGTTAAACAATTTTACTACTTAAATAATTAACACTGGGTCAGCATAAAACCTGACACCAGGAAGACCAAATCATCCCATAGTTTATGTAAAAAAAACTGTTTAATAATCAATGTGGGAGATGATTAATGAATTGATGTGACTCCCTCATCCAGTCCCTACATCTTTTCCTCTCCCCACTTTATCCCCCCTCCTTCTGGTATAATACTACACATAGCCTCCTGTTTTTATTATTTTTGTTATTGGAATTTAATATTTGTATTTTCTTGCCTCTGTACAAGATTGTGTATATTTGTTCTTCTGCACCACCCTCTTTTGAAAACCTCAATGAAACTAAAAAAAAAAAAAAAAAAAAAAAAAAGAGTAATATAAATGAAATGAATGTATTTTCCCTGTAAGTATGCCATCGGTCCTCTATCCCCTGTATGATCCAAGTACTTCTGTTTCCTCATGTATACAGTATATGTCCTAAGTAATTCTACTTCTATCTATATGTATGCCCCCAGTGCTCCTATTTCCCATATATGTATGCCCCCTCTATGACCTAGTGATCCAGGTTCCCCCTGCATGCCCAGTTTTTCTACTCCCCATTATTGGTATACCCCAGTGCTCCTATATTCCGCATGCATGACCCAAGTATTTCTATTTTCCCCTGTATGTTCCCAGTGCTCCTATTTCCTTCTGTATGTATGCCCCAGTGCTTATTCTTGCCCATGTATGCACCCAGCCCTTCTTTTTTCTCCATGTATGACCCAAGTATTTTATTTTACCCTGTATGTCCCCAATGCTCCTATTTCCCTCTGTATGTATACCTTAGTCCTCCTTTGTGCCCTTAGTACTGAAATGTTCCCACTATACACCCCCATTTCTGATATTTTCTTACTTATTTTCGCACTTTATGTATTGTCCCTAGTCAGTCCATAAAACCCTTTTATCTACTTTATTGTAGCACTTTCTTATAAATGCTTTCTTAACTTGCTGCATGGATGGTTGGACAGTGTATTGGCCAGTAATGCCACCCCTCTGGATGCTGGTCTTAATTACGGAACTGTCCAGAGTAATCCTGTTTAGAAGAGCTCAACATTTAACCATTACCACGGGTTTCTCATTTTGATGCCAGATATCTTGGGTAGCAGGTTTTCACCCTTTACTTAATTAATGAAAAAAATATTCAAATTGGAACCCACTTTTAAAATAAGGGCTATAACCTGAAACGTGTTATGTGTTATCTCTTTCCAGCTGCTTCCTCCAGCTCCATTCTTTGACCTTTTCATCACGCTGCCCAGACTTCCTTACTGCAGGTTCCTGGATTGGACTGGTTCTTCCATCATTTGCAGCGGGTGTCCCACTCAGGAACATTATTATTATTATTATTTTTTTACTTTAGGTTATTTCTAATATGTTTAATTTATGGGTTTTTTTTGTGTTTCATGTATTCATGTGTGTCATGGATGTCTTTAGCCTTATACAGTATCCATCCACTACTTTTACATTCTATTAATATGATCATTTTCATTTTAATTTTTAATTTTATTTTATTTAATAATCCAGTTCACATTTTTATACTATATTTTATTGAGGTGTATTTACCATGGATTTTTTTTATTCTTGATCCCCTATCTTTACCCATTTCATTAAATTGCTGCTCAATGAGTGTCAAGGGTTTTAGTAGAATAGTAAAGTTTACAAAGCACAGGCATTTAAATGCAAATAAATTTAATTGTCTTTCTTCTGTTGAACTAATTGAACCAACTACCCAGATTGTTTTCTGTGCTAAAGCATAACCTTGAAAACTGTTAAATCCTTGACATGTAAATAGGGTTAATTTAAGATGTCCTTACCAGTGGCAAACACAGAATTTTTAAGGTGGGGTTCTTAATACTTGCATGTATGCATGTATGGTATACTAGAGATGTGGAGATGGTGCACTATATAAAGTACATGGTGAGTATATAAGGGGGAAAATATTGCATAAAAAATTTATGGTTTCTAATTTAGAGTTGTGCTAACAAAAAAATCAGCATGAAACTCATTCTAAAATTGCATCTTTGTGCAGAGCAACATGGTATTGTCACGGTTCAAATTCCTCTGTTTGCTGTTACCCTTAACACTGGATCAGCCTTCACACCACAGGGTGCAATATTTGAAAGCTATTTAAAGGATAAAAGCCCCTTCCTGTGTAGACGAGGTGTATGCCAGGTGGCAGTTGTTATGTATTGTCTGAAGTACACTTCTTCTCCTAAGAAAGGCAATAGTGTGCCATCAGCACCTCTTTATCCAGCCTGCTGTAGTCTGGAAAGCATCTAGCAGCTGCTGGAAGCTGCTCTACTCCCAAGGGAGGTGTCTGAAGAGCTGACAGTTCAGTCACATTCCTATCATAAACAAGGAGGCTGATAGTCAAGGTCCCAGCAAATGTTTCTCCAAACAACATAAAGCTGCAATCAGCTAAGCACTCTAATGACAAATGCATATCCAAAGGAAAGTGCCGCTAAGAGGCCACATTTGACAATCAAGAACAATTAATATATATGAATATGTTAATAAATTTACAAACATGGATAAAAAACAGATACACCATTTTTTAAAATGAGAATACACTAAAGAATACAGCTGTGGCTGCTGCAAACGTCAGGGCTGTCGCAGATAACAGTATGACAACGAATCATCATCATCGTCGACAGTGGGCTCCCCGACAGCTGCAGTTTAAAGACACTAACAGTTAAGTGTTTCAATCCTAATCCCTTAATTCCTAATGCTTAACCTAACCCACCCCTTCCACTACCCCAACCTTCCTAATCCTAAACTTCACCCCCCCTCAGTCTAACACTAGCATTCCCTTCCCTGAAGCCTATCCTCAACCCTTCACCTCCCATCCCATCAGCCTAACTCTCCATTCCCTGCAGCCTAACCACAACACCACCTCCCTCCACATAACCTTAACCTTCCCAGATTGACCCTAGCCTTCCCCTCCCTCCCTGTGCCTAAGCCTAACTTCCTTTGCCGAAGCTGTCGCGTTATGAATAGACACTGTATGCCTTTCAGCATGCTACTCCATTCATATAAGTGATTTTCGCCATGATCCCTTTTTCGAAATAGATACAGTTGACATTAGAATTAGACATTAGACAATACAGTTCCATTTAGAAACTGGAACGTTCACAATGGTAAATGCATCCTTCTAAATACAATATGGTTGTAAACAGCATTACAACCATTCTCTATTATTCACTGCTGAGTATTCCTTGCCTGGTATTACAGTCCTGTTTGTACAAAATGATGATTTGAAAGCAAAATGTTTACTTTGTTTATCTATCAGCATTGTGTTATAAACTCACAGCTGAGGGTTTGTTTATTGACCTTCTGCTGCACTTGTATGAATATCTTACTCTGTACTGTGTACAGAACTGAGCATTTTACTGTTACTAGGAAGGGTTTTTAGAATATATTAAACCGAAAAATATTTGGACAGTACAAAACTGTACAAGTGCACACTAACCATATACGGCTAAATAACCAGACAGCAATGCCCTTCAGTGTTATTGCTGGCATGAGAATGGCCATCTGTGGAAAAATAATAGAACATAATCTCAGATATACTTCATTCAGATAAGCTCCAGAATGCTTAGGACGGGATCCAGATCTCTGCAAAAGAGGTGGTTTCACATTGATAGGACCTGAAAACACCCGCATTATGTAACCCATCAGACATTCAAGTAACCACCATTTTACTAGATTTACTAATCTGCAGGAAAGGAAAGGTGGAGATGTTGCCCATAGCAACCAATCAGATTCTACCTTTCACTTTCCTATTAGTTACTATAGGACATAGGTTCCTAAACTTTTTTGCCCCATAGTCCACTTGCTGTCTTATTTGTTTTGCATAGAACCCCCACCTGCCTAATATCGCATTTTCCTCAACCTATTGTTCTGATACAGTTTTTGGTATAATATTAAATCTCCATATTTACCATAAAATGTTACCAATAATTTTTACATGTATGTAAACTATGGATCGCCTAAATATTTTTTTTCCTCTCTGATGTGTACCCCCAGCAAGAAGAAACTGACCCCTGGTTGTCCATATAGACCACTTTGGAAACCTTAACTATAGAAACTCTGATTGGTTGCTATGGGCAACAGCTCCACTTTTCCTTACCTTTAGCTTAGTAAATCTAGCTCCAGACGTTTGGAGGTAGGGGCCTTGTGTTTGATTGCATTGTACTACCGAATCTAGTCCTACAGTACATGTTGTATTACTGGGTTGGATGCGAAGATTTAAATTACTGTATTGTCAGTGTATTAAGACCTTTGTACAAGTGCCGATTACTAATTAAAGCAACCACATGACTGTGTAATTGCTGTCAAGCCAACCTGTGTTAGGAGTGTGCAATGGGAGCACACTTCGCTCTTAAGTATGGACTTTAAAGCCTCTATGTCACTTTCGTTAACTACAAAAAACATACTATACATAAAATGAACATAACGCCCTCTAGTGACTCCATCTTTTAATACTAATCTTTTAAATACCAAAATGTAACTAAGAAATGAATAAAATAATTAGTTATCTAGATCATGCCTATTAAAGATAAAAAAAAAAAAGTAAATCCTTTTAATATAGTGGCAGTGAAATGGAAAGGCTTATTGGATGTTCATTCTAGGGAATGGCAAGCTTTAGTAGCTGTAGACCGGATACTAAATTGCGCAGTTCACTTATTTAAGGGCACATGTCCACATTAAATTGAATTATTATAGATCAGGGTGCGTAATAGTGCATTTAAGATTTCCTTAATAATTAAGGACCGAATCCAGATGACTGAAATGAATGCACACTTACTATACTGCAACAAGCTTTATGCTCACGGATCCCCCGTTCTAACAAGGACAAGGCAAATAAGAAGCTCTCTAAATTCTATCTGTATACTGCAATATTACATGATACAGTATACTACTACTATCAATTACTATGTTTACTTTAGGCAAATCTGCATAGTGAATGTGCACGCATAGATAGAAACCAATAGACAGATTGATGTTCAACTATTGCCTGAAAAAACCTTTATTGATCTGCAACAGACAAAAATCATAACCAGAATTTATTTTACTTCATGCACATTGTGAACGTTTTCTATTTCAGATGTGATAGGTGTGGACTTTATATTTTATTGCACTAATTTCACTGATTAATACTTAAAAGTAATATTAGTAACTTATCTTCAAGTTTTTTCTTTTGATTTATATTTGTTTTTGAATTGATCATTCCTATCTAAGGAGGAAACGAACATAGCTGTGTACTTATAAGAAATTGGGGGGATGAATATAAATAGTATAGTAAAATTACCTCCTGGTTTGTATATAAGTATATTAAAATAAGTAAAGATAGAAATGAAGCAGAAAGCATGGATAAACTAGCATGAAAACGAGATGGGTAAAGAGATGGGGCCAGGTAGAGGGTGATGATGAAGGCCCTACTCGTGTGAGTCAACATCCTAAACTACAGAAGACATTAGAATGAGGAGGGAGAGAATAGGAAGATTAGGTGGAGGAGGGTTAGGCAAACTGGAGAATGGATTTTGAGGGAGTGTTTAAAGGCTGTTAAATTCCACTGAAAAGGGACAACTCGGGAGAAGTCCAGGATGGGCCAGTGTGATGCAGTAATCATGTGGGATGTGTGGTGGAGGTCTACAGCAGAATACTGGGGACAGGAGGGAGTGAGAGTGTTGTGAAAAGTTTGAACAGAATTCTGAGAACGCATAGGATAGCCAATGTAGGAAGATGGTTATGCATTGTAGGGGAGATAGACAGACAAGTGGAAGACCACAGAGGAGGATGTTGCAGTAGACTTTAGTGGCTTAAGGAGAGTGAAGATTGACACCAGATATAAAGTGGGATTACAGCTTTGGAAGTCAGGGCGCAGTGCTAGGGGAAGTTTGGATGACGTCCTAAACCCTTTATTCTCTGTACCTTACAATATAACTGCCTTTTTAATGATGGGATTCCTGATATTTGCCTATGTTTGCTGCATTCGTGACACCTTGGCCCATTCTCTTGCTGTAAATGAAGACGCATTTTTTTTTTGTCATTTTCTGTTCTATGTTTCTATATAAATAAATAAATAAATATTGGCTTTGACCATTTGTGTTTCGGGTTACAATGATGGCAAAAACATCTTTATTAATATGGAATTTTAGCATGCCTTTGACAAAGATGTCAGATTCGATGTAAGAAATACCTTCTTTAGAAAAATGCACTTGTAGCTTTGACCTTCTTGGTTGACTAAAAATACTGCCTGCAGCATAATAAATTTAAATAGGATTTCTGTAAGCACCATTAAAACCATTATCTTTAAATTGGAGATGATTGCATTAATGCAACCAAACCGGTTTTAGCTACGTGCTACACCTCAATTTTATTTGTTATGTGATTCTTATTCAACCATGATGTAATGGGGTTTTTGCATTCAACCATGTAGTATCTTTTTTATGTTGGCCGAATCCAGCTGTGTGTGCAGTGCCAGACTTCCATACAGTTCCCTAGATGCATGTATGCTCAAGATGTTACCAGGTGTATTTCCTTGTGCATGGATTAATGTTCCATGCACTAGAGGTTCTATCCAATAGGCCATTCCTTATCTCCCTTCTACTTAAATGACAGCAGGTGGGTGGGTGAGCTGTCTCATGGAAGCATGTTTTATAATTGCAAAGAACATAGCATCATCTTAGCAAATCAATTAATCAACCAATTTAATCAATCAAATGTCACGGTTTCCTTTGCAGGTATACAAAGCCATTGTAAGAAAAGCCGTCTGCTGGCGAGAGGAACAACCAGCACAATCGGGCACATGTATGTTTTATAACTGCAGCCTATAAAAGAACTAGTGCATGGGCGTTACTACCACAATAGCAACCATAGCGGCAGCTATGGACCCTGCGGCCCCATTCCCGGATTACTGACGCTCCCCAACAGACAGAGGTCCGGAGCTTCTGGGAACAGGATCCCTTAAATGGAACCCACATCCAGATTTAATGTTGTGTTTCTTATTGTTTTTCAAGTATTTTACTGCAGTTTGGGGCCTCCTTGTTCGTATATATGTGTATATATATATATTTATACAGTATATATGTATTCCCAGCGGTTGAACATCTTGCCTCTAAATCTTGCTTGTGCTAAATGTATCTCCACGATAATTGCACAGGTGTATGGCCAGCATAAGAAAGTATATCTATTTTACAGAACATACATACATACATACATATTTACAGTCATTAACAGCAAACATTAAAAAGCCAAAATGTGTAAGTCAAGGTCAAATCTAACTAGTTTAAGACTCGAATGTGCATACCAGATAAACCCTAATGTAGTAAATGTCTGCCACGGTTTAAAGTTATTTTCCCCCATGTGTAGGACACCATTTATAGTACAAATAGGACCATGTATTCATAGAAAATGACCTGTAACTTACACGGCACAATATTGTGGAGGTAGTGCAGGGCCTGGAATCTGCTATTGCTATAGAAGCACTGAAATACTCACTTTCCAATTAAAATATAGTGCAATGCACATATCCATCCTTCTTCATAAATAATATGCAAATGTAAAGATTTGTCTCTCTCAAGACAAGAGCAGGTGGATGTGCAAGGATAGAAAAACCGATCTCAGAACCTTAAATCAAATCCTTTTGTTTTACGTTTATATCAATTAGCCCTCAATGAGTACTCGGTAACTAAAAAAGGTCATTTGTTTAAAAGTATTATTCAATATAAAATTGTAATATTTTATTTCACTACTTGCCATAAGATGAGATAATTTTTATAGGTTTTTGTTTTGTTTGATTTTATTTACAGACCTTTAACCTGCAACTCAAACGTTGGCTTTCTATTACATTTATTTTGAATGTAGCTTTGTCTGATCTGCAGAGAGGGGGTGCTCTTTAGCTAAACTAGGATACACACTTCTGAAGTAGCCTCTAGAAATACCAGTCATGCTGTGGTGGGGTTGGTTACACAAGTTGCATAGAATGCACAACACTCAGACTCTGTTTAACACCTCTCTAGCAAATGTCCTTGTTTACAAAGTTTGGTGAAAATAGCATAGAAATGTGGCGAAACACATGAACAGGTCCAGCCTGAATAAAAACCCTAATACATGGGACTCACAGTTTAAATCTAAAGGGTATGTACTTGATTGTATGGTGTATTGTATACTGGACAGGACCAAACATCCATACAGACGATTTATGCACATGGGAAGCGCAAGTTAGCTGAGAGTTTGGTAGTGAGCATGCCCAGAATAAGGCCGTACGTGCATAAATGCAATTGCGCTACAAATGTAGGGCATGTTTAACTTATAACCAGACAGAATTTGGCAAAGCATTTAAATTATACATTATGAGAATGAGAACCTGCTGTAGGCATCTTTTCTGAGAGCAGCAACTTGCGCACGGAGTTTGGAGGCCGATTCCCCTCCCTACGAGGGAAGGCACCCCATCCCACCCATATTAGGGAGCCCTGCAAACAAAACCTAACTGTAACCAAGGTATGCATTACGCAATTTACGTAGTGCTCATAGAATAGTGTGCAAATGCGCATTCCTGTTTGCATCCGGAATATAGGCTGTGGAAAACACCTTTTCAAGTCTGTATCTGGTCTGAATCAACTAAACCGTTAATATTCAATAACTTTCATGAATAACTCTTAACTCCCCCATTAGAAATAACGTGTTTCAGGAGAGCATAAGGCAAGTCAAATTTTTTTGTGAAAGCTAGACAAAAAAACAAACCTTTTTAAAATACAGATATCGGTCTTTTATTCATTAGGAGAGCTGGCTTTTGATCATGGAAGAAGTTTTGACCATCATAATACTTTATACAAAAGTCATCTTAAAAAAAAAAAAAAAATCAAATAAAAACGTTATTTACAACTCCAGTGAGGATTATCAGACGAACCAACCCTATACATGTTATAAAACTGAACATGCCTCCAGGTAGAGGAATTTGCAAAACAAAAATACTATCTGGGTACCCATTTCAGTAGTCTTCAAAACCTGAAATATCCAATAGAACAACTGAATGTGAAATACGATGACGTGGATTTTAG
Source organism: Platyplectrum ornatum (assembly GCA_016617825.1). Lineage (NCBI taxonomy): Eukaryota > Metazoa > Chordata > Amphibia > Anura > Limnodynastidae > Platyplectrum > Platyplectrum ornatum. Next base: position 11,283 of record JABWIB010000669.1, on the reverse strand, counting down.
TTATTTCCTAAAATAAGTTAGTTAACAACCATAAGGCACTTTTTTTTAATTAAAATAGATAAAATATTATACATATTTAACCGTACTTAAGGATGGAAACATTAGGTAAAACTACAGAACATTGTTTAAGAAGCTGGTGCGTTTTGGTATTGCTTTTAATCACATGACCCCTACAAAGGCCTTTTGGCAGGAATGTGGACAGGAAGCTTGTGGTAACCGCTTGTGCTTGTAGGTTCAGGGTACACAAAGGACCGGAAGTTTCTGTCAAGAGAAAGCAAGACAATTAAGGACAAACTATTTAAAAATATGTAAAGGTTTATTAGATTATGGCTAAAAACCATGAATGTTCCAATCAACGTGTCCTTGCTAAGCCTGGCAAGTAAAGACATTGTGGTGACCTTGGTAGATTTTCACACATACGGATCCTTTCACTGTATTAAGGATATTATTTGCCAGAACCAATTTTCAGATAATAACTGTAGTCTTTAACCAGCGCATTATAAAACTTTAAAAGGTTACATATGAGGGGGGGTGTACAAATTCCCACTACAGATACAAGGATCACTTGACATCTTGTGTAGACATAGCAAAATACTGGCTAAAATTCAAGAGCTGTTACCTCTTTACATCCTTTCCCAGACAAAAGAGGTACAACTAGACAGTGATCCAAGAACAGTCTGTGGTACTATGCTCATGGGTTACATGACTAGAGTCTCAATCTATTCATGTCTACATGGTTTGTGCCTAAATATTTTTCTTTTTATCAGTCTAGAAAATGTAAACCAGCAGCTACGGTTAATATTTTCATATTTACTAATGATGGGTAGTTTAAGAATGTATAGTTAAAATATGAACTAGTTAATTTGGTTTACTGATCTGGCAAAGATTCGTTTATTTTGAACTAAATGAAGGGGAAGAATGGAAGCTCAGCAGAGTCAACAGCTCCTACTGCACAACCTCACTGCCACTTGCATGTTACATAAATCATAACTCTATACCTCTACATCACCAGATTTATCACTGCTGAGCTTAGACTCACTAACCACTTACTAGAAGAGCAAATTGAACTAGAAGAGAAAAAATGAACTAATCTTTAATGAAAGAGACAAGAATGAACTACTATTAGGAAAATAAAAATGACTTACCAATTTACTTGTGATTTAGAGACTCTACTTTTAGATTTTGAAGTTGATCTTGGCCAACTGGTTTTGGAGACATCTTCCTGACCCTCTAAACGCTGTGTAAGGGCCAGCTTTTGCTGGATTGCCATCCTCAGCAAGGCATTTAATGTCTTCTTCTCGTCCTCTGCTACAACAAGCTGACGCTGCATCTCTTCCAATTGATTAACATACTGATCGCATCTAGAAGGAGAAGATTGTTAGAATGGGATGGGGTCAATGACTTAAAATGGGAGTGTCTTAAAAAGGTGTACAGGCTTCTTAATACTCATGTTTAACCTTGATTACTATCCCTCCTGTTGTAGACACAGACCATGATTGTGTAATGGCTGAAAATAAATACAAAATACCCATCTCTGGCCTGGGAAAGTTGAGACAGGTTAAAGGTAAAGTGGACAAAGCCTTTAAACCGGTTAAGGATGAGCAGACTTATACAGAGCTTGTCACTGTCTGTTTGTATGGATTGAAGTGATGTGAAGTGTATTACAATGCAGCAAGTAATCTTAGATGTAAATGTTCTAAAAACCTGTTTGCTATATTTTAAATCCATTTCCCAGAAAAAAACAACAAGTTTTGTAAGGGAAAAAAATGAAAACTTAGGATTAAAAAAAAAAAAGTAAATTAAATCCAACTGCACAATGTCCTGATCTTTTCATTCATGCGTTACCTGCTTGCAAACATGGAGCGCATCGAAGAGAACGTAGCAGCATCCTCCTTAAGGGCTTTTAACTCATGTCTCAGCTTCAACATAGTTTCTGAAACAAGGGTCTTGTCGTTCTCGTATTTGCTCTTCAGGTTTGACATGGCCACCTCAGATGTCTGAGCAGAAATATAAGCCAAGAAACATTAGAGACAATCCAAAGAAAAGACATACTATACGCTCTATAAAAAGGTTTGCTCCACAGCCTTGTGGCCCATTAGGGATTAGCTACAAAGTGTATAAAACCATAGTAATCCATATACAAAACTGCACTACCACATGTGAGTTCCCAAAGTAGAGCTGAACTATGAATACTTGTAGTTTGGACGTGGGTACAGATTGCAGTCTATTAGAGATGCAAAGGGAAAACTTGTGTACAGAATACTGCCATAAATTAATGTAATTATGTAGTTGTTTAACAAATCAATTTTGACTTTTAACTGTTAGTAAGTGAACTATAAAAAGTAATTAATATTTAACATGTGCTTTTATTAGGCGAACTGTAGTCTATGCTAGATGGTTCAGAGAAGGGATTACTAAAACAAATGGGAACTTAACATCAAATGTTATTCCACATTAGTTTGTATGATCAGCAGCTGCTTTTTATAGTCCAGCATGCTAACCAGCATCTTTTCAAGACCTTTGGGGCAACTTCAGATTGTGTGAAACGGCAAGTACCGTTATTTTGGTAAAAGTCAGAAATGCCTCAACTGGAGAAGCAACACCCAGATTTAGTGGTTTAACAGTCACCATTAAGCTGTATTGCTATTAAAGACTTGTGAAGGACAAGTGATCAATACAGCCTCTCTCCTTACCACCATGGATAACAGCTGCAGACTCTCATATAGCACTGTACACACTACAACAGCTTGTACAAGCCACAAAAAAAATAAATGTCCCATAAGCTATTTAATAAAAGGCATCCAATGAAGTTTTCTCTAAAATCCAGCATTTTTATAGCAAGTTGTTTAGACATTTTAGGGCATGCACAATGCAGTTTCCCAATCATTCAGCATGATCCATTCAACCATATTCGGTAGCTGTGGCCCAAGTGCTTGATAACACAAGGGAAATTGCAATGAAATGCACTGCTAAGAAGGTTGCACAAGCAGTATTAGCTTGGTTCCTATGCATTTCCACTTATGTCTCTTAGTCAATTGCTATTTGGAATCAATGTTGATAAGGGCCATAGAGCACGCCTGGCCAACCTGTGGCTCTCCATGTGTCAAAACTACAATTCCCAACATACTTTGTCGTCAGGTATCAAACATGTCTATGCAGTTAAAGCATGCTGGAACTTGTAGTTTGACAACAGCTGTGGAGCCAGAAGTTGGCCAGGCATGCCAGAGCATTCGGGGGTGGGGGAGAACAGGATCGGGAACTCAGAAAATCAGGATTTTCTTTTTAAATTGGTGGTGTAAGTTGAGTGTACACAAAGTGGGAGGGATCTAAATTGTACAGCAAGCACCAGGAAAAGCCCTTAGATGTGGATTTTCACACTGTCCCTTATTTTATGCTCTGGTTCTGGTAACATCCTGGAGTGGCCACCACAGGAGTTAGGTTGTCAGGGGGAACATACAGACTCATTAACACTGCTCAGGATCTAGTAATTAATGCTAAAGTCTAGTACAGGGGAAGCCAACCTAAGGCTCTCAAGGTGTTGTCAAACTACAATTCCCCAGCATACTTCCCAGCTGCAGGTTGCCTACCTCTGGTCATGTTAAAAAATATTGTATAGGAGGTTTTAAAGGCGTTCAGCAAAACATGGAAAAACGCTTTAAATGAATTAAAAAAAATTAAAAAAATTTATGTAATATTAAACCTTAACTAGCACAAAATTTTAAGTGGCTCCCGGTTTAGTTATTTAAGTTTGTAAGATTAGGAAGTATTTACCCTGTATATCCAAATGTGTGTCATACAATGAATATTAAAATTCATCACAAGTTTTATCACAATAATAATCAGAAAATAGTGATAAAACAAAAGCCAAAACAGTACTTGCAATTACATCAATATATTCGGATAAAGACAGAAGAAGAGGAAATACCCAAACCCACAAATTAGTAAGTTTATAAGTCATGTGTGAAAGAAGAGAAACACAAATCATGAGAGCTAACTTAATTTATTAGTTTATCAAAAGATATATAAAAAAAATACATTAACAGACAATATAAAAAAAAAGACATACAGAGTGACAAGACACTTAAAAAATAAATAATATAAAACCGGGAGCCCTAATTATGACAAAATGTACCTGCTTATTAGCCTTCAGAACAGTCCTCAGAGTAGCTATCTGTTCTCGCTTAGTGCTCAGCAAAGCTTTCAGCTTCATAATTTCGTCCACCAAAACTTCTTTGTCCTTGTCCATTTCTGAAGTTATTGTCTCTAGGGATGTATGGTGCCAGGATGTGACAAGGGCGCCCTGTAGATGCTTGATCTGATCTTTAATGATTGCTACAAGATGGGTAATGCTGAGAGGTTCTCTGGTTACATCACCACAATCGGACCCGATGGAAGAGTCTGGACTGCTGAGGGGTGAGTGTTCTCCTCCATGTAATTCTGTTATCTCCAACTCGGGGTTTACCAAAGGTCTACCAAAATAATCAGAAGATTTTTTTTTTCTGAAATGAAACTTAGTGCCTTTCCCGTCCCGGTAGTAGTCTAGCAAGACGCGGTTGGGGGTCATGTTGTGTCGCATGCAGACATGATTGTAGAGGTGGGCTAACTCTTCTATGAAAGACAGTAGCTCATCTTGAGCGACACTGAGCTTGCTTTGATAGTCACAGTAGACCCTTCGCACAGTCCTCAACTCTTCCTGAAGATCAGACAAGAGTCCTTGGTCATTCATTTCAGCCTTCATGGCTGTACGGAGCTCCTCAGTAATCCCTTGTAAGTTCAGCTCCCACTCTTGTTTTTCTTTTTGGTACTTCTTTTCAAAAACATCATATTTGTGCTGGAAATCCTTTAGCTCTTTCTTGAGTTTTGATACCTCTGTTCCTTCTTGGCCACAAAGACATTTAATAAGATTGCCTACATCATCCAACTGATGTAAACTGTTATTTCCTTTCTGATACAGCTTCATTTGTTCTATTAATTCCCCGTTTCTCTGCTGTTCATCAATCAGGTCCTTTTTAATATTATCTAAACTCCTCTGCATCTCCATCATTTCATTCTCCATGCTGTTCTTTTCTTGGTCAATCTGCAGAAAATAAAAAAATGTTAGGATCAAATAGATCAAAGCAACATAATCAATGGTTACCATCATAAACAAACAATGCACATGAAAGGAGGGGGGTGTGTTTGTTTTTTACACTGTAGCCATTCTGTACCAAAGAAAAAACAAACAAACAAACCCATTTTAGCTTCTAATCCCAAACCCTCTAATGCGTTTGGACCGGATCACGGGTTCCATGCAAGAAACAATGCAACCTGTACAGCCTTGGGAAGAATAATAACCTTTCCAAAATATTGCCTGCATTGTGATCATCTTGAATTGGTCCCAAAACACATTTTACATTCCAATTACGGACCTTGATGCTCTGTATTCTGACTTATGTATTAGGGAAGTTGCGCAGCAGGAGGTGGGATGTATACAACTTTTAACTAAGGG